>SRQA01000674.1:0-18320 GCA_018360365.1 Claviceps citrina | reverse complement strand
ACCTAAGTTTTCCTCTTATTATACCTAGAAGAATTATTATAGTTGCCTTTATTACTATTAGATTTATAATAGGAGATATATTTACTAATAAGTTTATATTAATTTATTACTTATGCGCTGCTAATTAAATATGTTTTTAAGCTATAGTTAAGGCCTATTTAAAAAAGGCCTATCTTATTCTTTATATTTAATTAAGAAAGGAGTTTAGTGTAAGTTTATTCTTATTTTTTAAGAAATCTTTTAAAGTTAGTATAATTTACTTATTTAAAGCTAATAAGCTTTAATTATATACTAAGGGAATAGCTCTCTTAATTATCTAGGCCTCCTTTAAGCTAGTTATAAAAGTTAGTTTATAAGAGGGGATTTTTAATATAATTCTTATAAATCTTTTCTTCTATAGCCTAATATTACTTTGCAGTACTAGTAAGGCAGGTGCTAGTATATAGGACCTTTACAAAGTTAGTAGTAAATTAATAAGGATTTATTATAAATTATACTTTATAGTTACTAATAAAAGTCTTTAATTAAAAAGCATTCTAGCTACTATAAGAAGGCTGCTTAAGGGGAGCTTATATAAAGGTCTGCTATAAATAATATATAATAGGTATAATAAGAGCTATAAATATATTCTCCTTTAGTAATTCTTTATTATTAATATTATATATAAGTTCTTAGAGTTTTTAAAGTTACTACTTCTTCCTTACTTAATTAATATGCTCTTAGAGCGCTAAGATTTTAGTATTATAATTATTACTAATAAGGGTGTTTTTTATAGCTACTATAGGCTCTTACTAAACAAAGGGTATAATAAGTTATAGTAGTAATTTAGATATAATACTAGCTCTAGGCATAGCTATAGGTCTTTGCGTAGGTTTAGTGCCTTCTTTAGTAACTTTACTACTATTATGCGTTAAGTTATAAGTCTAAACTATAATAACTTTCTTAATCTAATAGTTTAATATAAATAAAAGAATTAAAATTATTATAAATAAGTTAGGGATATTAGAGTAAGAGATTAAGGAAGTTATAGCTTATTTAAAGGTATATAGTAATAGGTAATAGTCTTAATTCTTACCCTCTTTTATTTAATTTAGTTAAAGGTCTATACTTATATAATTACAAGTGTTACATGCCTCTAGTCCTTGCCACAAGTCTAGTAGTTATACCTTGCTATAAGTCTAGCAATTATACGCGGCTAATAACCTTATTATATAACGCGAGTCTAACTAAGGCTTGTCATATAACGCGAGTCTAACTGAGGCTTGCTCGTGCAAATGGATCCTGTTGGCCTGAGGCAACCTCGTGGCTTTCTAGTCCTGACAATTACCTTATATAAAGTAATTATATAAAAATTATTATAATAAATTTAAGTAATATTAATAATTTTAAAATAATTTTTAATAAATTTAACTATTTAGTTTAAAGTTATTGTCGGAATAATCCCTCACATCACGGGTTAAGATTATTCCGTGCCGCCCGTGGCGGACGCGCTAAGCTAGCGGGCCACGCTGCGGCTCGCTGGCAACGCAAGCGAGCATGTAACTAATTACATAACCCCCTGCGCACAACCTTTGTAGCCTATAACCCCCCCCTATAAAGGGGGATTATAGGCTGCCTTACTAAATAAAATATAATTAAACCTTTAACTATTAAACCTAACTAGTACCCCTTATTACATACGTAATACCTATAACTAGATATTACTTTAATTAACTTATTTAATCTAATACTAATTAGTAGTTTAGTTAATTAGCTACATAGTAATTCACGTAGGTTATAAAAAAGACTACAAATCTGCAAGGATTAATATAAAAGAGCTAATTCTGCTATTACAGGTTAGCCTAGTCCTCTAGGCCTGCCTATAAGATAGCCGCTTTATGCTAAGGCAATTCTATTATTATAGACTAGCTTATTTAGCTTATCTATAAGATAGCCGCTTTATGCTTAAGTAATTTTATTATTACAGGTTAGCTTAATCCTTTAAGCCCGCCTATAAGATAGCTATTTTATACTCTTATTAAGAACCTTAAGAAGATCCCTCTGCAAGCCCTGCTTCCCTAGGCTTTAGACCTTATAATTACAAGACCCTCTGTAAGCCTAGTTTCCCTTAGCTTCAGACCCCTCACGACCTTAATCACATTAAAAGACCCCCTGCAAGCCCTGTTTCCCTTAGCTTTAGACCTTCTAACCTTAATCACAAACCCCTCTGCAAGCCTAGCTTCCCTTAGCTTCAGACCCTACAACCCTAATCTTATAATTTAATCCTAACTAATTTAATAAGATACCCCCCCCCCCCTAGCCGATAAAATACTTTAAAGATGGAGACTCCCCTACTCCCTCGCTACATTATAAGGTTTAAGAGCCTAATGCCCTAAAACTAGCATAAATACACCTGTAAAGAGCGTGATTAGAAGCCTTTTAACCCTTTAAAAGCCTTATAATTAGAGCTTTGTGGGAAGATTGCCTAATTTATCTAGGGATACGTGCTAGAAGACAACAAGCCCCTCTATATAGAGACTCTTTAGGAAAGCTTTGTAATAGACTTTATCCTCTAGGCTAAAGATAACTTTAAGAGAGTCCCTATATACCTTCTTTAAAGCTTTAGAAACCTCCTTTTAAGAGGAGGTATTTATATTACAAGAGATAACTGCTATACAAGCCTCCCTTAGAAGCTTATAAACATAGCTTAAGCTTAAAGAATGCCGCGAAGACCCCCTCACGAAGAAGACCCTTAGAGACCTGGCGAAGACCCTTAAAGACCCTCTCACAAAGAGCCCTCGAAAGCCCTTAATCTTGAAAAGCCTCTAAAAAAGACCTCTTTTCATCACGAAAAGCTCCCTTTTGCCCCACTTTTAATAACGTCAGGACCTTCGAACCCTTTAAAGGATAAAAATCCCTCTCTTTAGCTAGAAAGACCTCTTTTTCTATTATTAAAAGCCGAAGACTCGCTAGAGGAATTACTCTTTTCCTCTCTTTAGCAGTAGAAATCCCCTAATTTAGAATCCCCTCCTTCTAAGTTAGACCTTTAGCAGCAGAGATTACCTCCTTTACAGTCAGACCCCTCTTCCTCTTTTGCCTGTTAGAAAGAACCCTTAAAAGCTTTAAATTCCCCTTGGCAAACCCCCTCAAAAGCTCCTCTTTCCTCTTAGCGAAAAGAGCCTGTTTTTGAGCCTATTTTTAAGCCTATTTTTAAGCCCGTTTTTTATTAGCAAAAAGAGCCCGTTTTCGAGCCTGCTTTTAAGCCCGTTTTTTATCACAAAGAACCCTCTTTTTCCCCCTAGCAAGAAGACCTCTTTCTCCCTTAATAACTTTATTATAAAAGGCTACTTTTCCCCTTATTTTCCCCTCTGCTAGAAGAGCTTGTTTTTTACCCTCTTTTCCTGTTATTAGTAAGTAACTTTTTGCTTAGTCTCCTAAGATTATATTAGCTTGTAAAGAGCCTTTAAAAACTATAAAAAACGCTATAACCTTTAAAGACTACGTTTTTTATTACCTTTACCTAAGCTAACCTCCCTGCGAATCCCTTTACTAAGGATAAAAGTAATGTGGAGCTAACCCTTTAACTCTGTTAATAACAGACAGATTTAAAGCGTCTAGATTATAAGAAGCTTTAAAGTCCCTCTAGAGGGAGCAAAATCCCCCTCTTCTAAGCCTAATAAGCCCTCTAATAAGCCTCTGCAAAGACCTCTAGTTAGAGCTCTTTAGACCCTTTAACTACAAAAACTAAAGCTTTAGAAGCCTATAAGATTAACAAAAGACCCTTTAAAGACCCTTTAAAGACCCTTTAAAGACCCCTTAAAGACCTTTAAAATCACAAGGAATTTAACCCTTTGCACCCTCGCGAAGACCTTTAAGATTACAAGGAATTCAACCCTTTAAACACACGCGAACGCCACCAATCCGAGCCTACAAGAGCCCCTTTAAAAGCCGCTAAATTAGTTACTTTTTAACCCCTCTTTTAAAGCCGTTAAATCCGCTGCATTTAACCACGAATTTAACCGCAAATTTAACCGCAAATTTGACCACTTTTCGTTAAAGGGATTAGTAAGATTCGAAGCTTTAAGCGAGCTAATTAGAGCCTTAGCAAGCTAACCTTCGGACCTTTAGTAAGCTAACCTTTAAGCCCTTTAGCAAGCTAACCTTTAGACCCTTAGCTAGCTAACCTTTCTAAAGCTTGCCTAGAAGGATCTAAATATAAGGTATAAGGGATTAATATTACGCCTAGAAAAAAAGGTAACGTAAACCGCATAAAGTCCCACAAAGAAAGGACCCTTTTATTACTTGTATTTATTGTTTTTTATTTGTGATTTTTTTCTTGTTTTTTTATGCTTATAATGCTACAGCCCTTCCCTGCTTGTAACGCTATAGCCCTTCCCTGCTTATAACACTATAGCTTATACCTTTGCCTATAATTAGGTTATTTAACCTTAACTGCCCGCTGTATTTCCTATGTTTTTTTATATTAAGTTATTAGATTAGAGGGAATAGTACCTCTAACGCTATTATTAGGGAGAAGGTTATATATGCTATAATATAAGGATTTTAACTATAAAAAGAGAGAATTACTAGTGTTAGAATAATCCCTTATATTATAGGTTAAGATTATTCTATGCTGCCTATAGCAGACGCGCTAAGCTAGCAGGCCACGCTGCAGCCCGCTAGTAACGCAAGCGAGCATGTGACTAATTATATAACCCCCTACACATAACCTTTATAGCCTATAACCCCCCTCTATAAAGGGGGATTATGGGCTGCCTTACTAAATAGAATATAATTAAACCTTTAACTATTAAACCTAACTAGTACCCCTTATTACGTACGCAATACCTATAACTAGATGTTACTTTAATTAACCTATTTAATCTAATAGTTATACTTTCACTAAAAAGAAAATTCTTATAATATATTAAAGCTTTTTTTTTAAGTATTATAAAAAATACCTTAAAACAAAACTTTAGAAAGTTAATTTACTTATAAAAGGCTTAGAAAGTCTTAAGCTTATTATTAAAAAAGTTATATATTTCTTTACTATACTAGTTCTTTTAAAATAAATCTTATAAAAATTTATAATTTTGTATAATATTATTACTAGGTTTAATTTTAGTAAAAAATAAAGTAAAAGAAAATATTACTTATAAAACCTCTTATAATTAAGGTTATAATTAAGGGTAATAGTATATTTTTATTATCTACACTAAAGAATATTTTCCTTAGGTTTTTAGTATAATAAAAATCCTACTTTTAAGCTAATATAGCTATAAATATGAAAGCTAGCTCTTAAGGCTATTATTAAGAAGGTTTATAAAGTCTTTTATTAAAGCTAAGTAAACATAGGGGAGCTAGCTATTAAACTAGCTCTTAACCTAATATATAAAAGGGCTTATAAGGTATAAAGCTATAACCTAGGCTATAGGCTATAAAGCTATAACCTAAGCTATAAAGGTTTTTATATACTTTCTTATTAAAGCCTAAGAGAGCTAAGGGAGCTAGCTATTAAGCTAGCTCTTAACCTTATATATAAAGAGGCCTATAAATTATAAAGCTATAACCTAGGCTATAGGTTATAAAGCTATAACCTAAGCTTAAAAGTTTTTACATACTTTTTTATTAAAGCCTAGAAAAGCTAAAAAAGCTAGCTGTTAAGCTAGCTCTTAACCTAGGCTATAAAGGGGCTTATAAGGCCTCCTAATAAAGCTAAATAAACCTAGGGAAGCTAACTATTATATTAGCTTTTACCCTAGGCCTTATAAAGGCTTATAAGTTACTATTTTTAATTTATAAAAGCTTCTAGTGAAACTAAACAAATTAGTAAAGGTATAGTTCTTTAGTTTTATTAAAGGTTAAGGTAACTAACTCCCTTAGTAATAGTAATTCTCTAGGTTTTATTAAAACCTATAGTTACTTATAAGTTTATAATCTATTATTAAATATAATACTACTAGCTAGTATTAAAAGAATTTAGGGAGTTTAATTTTATAAGGTAAAAAAAAAGTTCTTTATAACTATTATAGGTAGGTTAGGGATATTAGAGTAAAAGATTAAGTAAGTTATAGCGTATTTAAAGGTATATTATAATAGGTAATAGTCTTAATTCTTACCCCCTTTTATTTAATTTAGTAAGGGGTTTATATTTATATAATCATAAGCATTATATACCTCTAAGTCTTACTATAAGCCTAATAGTTATATATAGTAAATAATTTTATTATATAATATAAGTTTAATAAGAGTTTACTTATATAAGTAAACCTTATTAGCTTAAGGTAA
Source organism: Claviceps citrina (assembly GCA_018360365.1). Classification (NCBI taxonomy): domain Eukaryota; kingdom Fungi; phylum Ascomycota; class Sordariomycetes; order Hypocreales; family Clavicipitaceae; genus Claviceps; species Claviceps citrina. The sequence continues at coordinate 12,053 of SRQA01000674.1, read as the reverse complement.
CCTTATAGCCTTCTAATTTTAATAAGGTAACTTCCTTTACTTATAATTATTTTAGTTATAAAAGGTTTACTTTTTTTTAATATAAATATTATAAAACAATCCTAAAAATTTCTAATACTTTTAATTTATATATGGTTTTTATAGTTTTTATAATTTTATGATTTTTAATTTATTATTAAATTCTAATTTCTTTAAACCTTTAGTTTCCCTTAATTTATTAGTTTTATTATTATATTATAGCTTTTTTCTTTAAGAATTCTTTTATTATATTTTAAAAGAACTTATAAATTTATAAAGTTATAATAATATATTTATATATTTTTTAAATTATTATAGCTTTTTTATTTAATAAAATATTTTTATTAATTCTTTTAGTGCTTATAAATAATAATTTCTTATATAATATATAAAGGATTTTTCTTATAAAAAAATACTTATTTTATTACTTTTAGTATACTTTTTAAATTTTTTTTATATAATTTTAGGTTTAAAATATAAAACATATTATAAAGTTTTATACTTTATAAAAGCTTTATTAAGTATATTAACCTATAATTTCTAATTAAGTTTAGAATTCTATAAAGTCTTAGGTACTTTATTATAAGCTTTTTATTTAGTTTTTATAAATTAATATTTTTTATAAATAAATAAATATAGTTTATTATATTAAATTTTATTAGTACTTTTTTTTAATTATAATACTTAGCTTATATAAATTATATATTTTTTAAAAGCTTTTATATTTTTTTATATTTATATTATAGCTTTACTTTATATAACTTAGCTTATTTATTTATTATAATAATTATTTTCTTTATATATAAAAAGCTTTTAAATATAAAACCTTAAAATACCTTAATAAAAGATTTATAAAAAAAGTTATAATAGCTTATATTATATATAAATTATATTATCAGTAAAAGGTTAACTTAATTAGTTTATTTTATATTATTAAAAGTATATAAATAATATTTAAGTAATTAGTTTACTTTTTTAGTTTAATTATTAGTTTAAAAGTAAAATATAATACTTTATAAATACTTAGTTATAATATTATAATATAAGGTTTACTAAAAAAAGCTTATAAATATTAATTTATAATTAGTTATAAACTTTTTAAAATATTATAGTTTTTAAATACTAAATTAATAAAAAATATAGCTAAATTATTATTAATTAATTACTTTAATATTAGTATATATATAGTATATTTTATAAATTAATTAATTATTATAAAAATAATATTATATATTTTAAACACTTATTTCTTTACTAAGGAAAGCTTTATAATAAAGTGTATTTATAATTTTAGAAAAAGTTAGTTTAGTATAAGAAATATAATAAGTTTATTATAAAGTTAATATTATTTTAGCTTTAATACTTAATAATTTAAATTAATATAAATATACTTTTTAATATTCTTTTTTATATATAACTAGTAATACTAATTAGTAATTTAATAAAGTGTTTTATTAACTTTTTAATATTTTATAACTTTATTATTATAAATAAGTATTAAGATGTTTTTATAAAAACATAAGAAAATATATATATAGTTTTTAAAAAAAAGTATTTTATTTTTATTAATTAACTAATTTAAAAAGCTATAATTATTTTCTAAGCTTTTAACTAAAAAGTTAAAAATAGCGTTTTTATTATAATTTAAAAAGCTATAAATATTCTTTTAGTTTTTTCTTATTAAATTATTTAAAAAGTTAGAAATATTCTTTAAATTTTAAAATTAAAAGCTATAAGTATTTTTTATACTTTAAATAAGCTACTTAGTTTATAAAATAAAAGTATTTTTTTATTATTCCTAGCTTAATTTATTATATATAACTACTTTTAAAGGTTTTATAATATTAGCTTTATATTATATAAAACACTTAGGAAAGGAGTAAAGTTTAGTTATAAAAGTATTATTATATTAACTTATTATTAGTATAAAGCTACTAAGTAAAATTAGTATTTATAACTTTAATAATATTTTAAACTTTCTTAAAGTGCTATTTATAAATAATATTTTCTTAGTAAGTACTTTATATATTTACGTTTTAAAAGCTATGATATTTTTTAAGTATTATAAGCTAAAAATAATATTAATAATAATTATTTCTTTTTTAGTTAAAAATAATTTAAAGCTTATTTATTTTAATTTTATACTAATAAACTTAGTTAAAAAGTATAAAACTTAAAAGGCTTTAATATTTTTAAAACTAGTTTTATAATTTAATTTATAAATTAAAAAGTTTATAAAGTTCTTAACTTTTAGCTTATATTTAATTATAAAGTTATATAAATTAAAGTTATTAAGGGCTTATACTTACTTACTAATAAGCTTAGGCTTTAAGATAAAATACTTATAATTTATAATAATTTATAATAATTTATAATAATTTAAATAAGTTAAGTATTATAAGCTATATAATATTTCTAATTTTTAAAGGCTTTTTAAATTATTAGTAACTTAGTATTAAAAGTTAAATAATATACTTTAGTACTTAGTAGCTTTCTTAATATAAATATAATAAAATACTATTAGTTTTCTTACTTTTATAAAAAAGTTATACTAATTATAAAGTATAATATATTAGTTTTCATTTTTAATTATATAGCTAAATTAAAATATACTAAAATAAGTATTATAATAAAGCTTTATTTAAGTATTTTAACTACTTTATACTTATAAAAGCTTAATATAAGTAATCTTATTATATTATTTCTTATTAAACTTATAAAAAAAGTTATAATCTTATTATATTTATAAATAACATAATAATAAAAGTAAGTAAACCTAAGAAATAATTATATATTTTTAATATTATAAGATTCTAGCTAATTTACTAATACTTTAACTTACTTTAGCCTTATAGTAATTTCTTTAGTTAATATTATAAAGCTAAGAAAGTTAACTTTTATTATTAAGAATTTATACTTTTTAAGGCTAATATAAAGCTTCTTTAAATATAGCTTTTCTAAGACTTAATAAATATATTACTTATACTTTATTAAATTACTATCATAAATTAAAATATTTTTAAGGTAAATAATATAAATTAAATAAATAAGCCCTAAGAAAGTATTATTAATAAACTCTTAAAAAGTAATAAAGGTATTAATAAGCTTAAAAGGTATTATAAGATATTTATAATAATTATATTAGTAATAAAAGGTAGTTTTTCATTTATTTTCTTTACTAATATAAAGCTAATTATATATATCTTTTAAATTAAGCTTTATATTAACCTTAGCTTTCTTTAATTTATTAAGAATCTTTAAAATTAGTAGTAAAAAGGCCTAATTTTTTTATATAATTTTATTAAGGCCTTTATAATTTATATATAAGTATAGTTTACTTTTTTTTTAAAAATAAAAAAAATCTAGGCATTAGTAAAACTAATTAAATAATATATTTAGCCTCTTTCTTATATTATTATAAAGTATTTATAAAGCTTTTTTAGCTTTTTTTTATAAGGTTATATATTAAACCTTATAAGGGTTTTTAGTTTTTTTTAATTTTAATTAAATATATATAACTTTTTAAAAATAATAATAAAGCTACTTTCTTAAGGTTAAATATATTTATAAAATTTCTATAATAGTTAGGTAGCTTTTTTATAAATATTTTATTACTTAGTTTTTTCTTAAGTATACTTAGTTTTTTAAGGTTTATTTTTTCAAAAAAGCTAGTATTAAGTATTAATATTATAAATAACCTTTTTATTTTTTTTATTTAATTATTTTATTAATATAAGAACTTTAATATATTATTTTATAATAAGGAAAATTTACTTTTATATATATTATAATAAAATATATAAATCTTCTTTTTTAAACTAATTTATTTTTAAAACAAAGTCTTCGAAAGTTTTAGTTATATAATAGCTTATATAATAAATCTTTCTATAACTTATATTATTAAATACTTTATAAAGTATATTAAGTATATTATAATATTTTAGTAATATACTTACTAATTTTATTAGTAAATTACTTTTTCTTACTTTTTTTTATTTATTTTTATTAGTAACTTAAAATAAATAATAAAATAAGTAATATTAGTATTAGCTAGTACTAACTTTACTATAACCTAGCTATTTCCTAGCCTTAGGAATACTTTAATATAAAATCTTATATTAACTTTTAAAGCTAAAGTATTTTCTTAAGTATAAGATTTTCTTTTTATATTACGTTTAGTATTATTTAAATAAGTTACTAAATTAAAGTAGCTACTTTTATATATAATAATAATATAATTACTTTTCTTATAAATACTATAGTTAAGTTTTAAGTAATTTAGCCTTATATAGCCTTTTATTTATATTTATAATATATAGCTTTTTTTTCCTAGCTTTACTATAAAGTACTTAGCTAGTTATTATTATTTTCCTTTAAATTTAGTAAAGGTTTTTTTTTAAAGAATTTACCTAAGTTTTTCTTTTATTATACTTAAAAGAATTATTATAATTACTTTTATTATTATTAAATTTATAATAAAAGGTATATTTATTAATAAGTTTATATTAATTTATTACTTATATATTACTAATTAAATATAGTTTTAAACTATAATTAAAGCTTATTTAAAAGAGGCTTATTTTATTTTTTATATTTAATTAAAAAGAAAGTTTAATATAAGTTTATTTTTATTTTTTAAAAATATTTTAAAAGTTAATATAATTTATTTATTTAAAGCTAATAAGCTTTAATTATATGTTAAGAAAATAGCTTTTTTAGTTATTTAAGCTTTTTTTAAGCTAGTTATAAGAATTACTTTATAAAAAAGAATTTTTAATATAGTTTTTACAAATCTTTTTTCTTATAGCTTAATATTACTTTATAATACTAATAAAGTAAGTATTAATATATAAAACTTTTATAAAGTTAGTAATAAATAAGTAAGGATTTATTATAAATTATACCTTATAATTACTAATAAAAGTCTTAAATTAAAAAGTATTTTAATTATTATAAAAAAGCTACTTAAAAAAAGCTTATATAAAGGTTTATTATAAATAATATATAGTAAGTTAATAGGAATTATAAATATATTTCTTTCTAATAACTTTTTATTATTAATATTATTTATAAATTCTTAAAGTTTTTGAAGTTATTACTTTCTTTTTACTTAATTAATATACTTTTATAATATTAAGATTTTAGTATTATATTAATTACTAATAAAAATATTTTTTTATAGCTTTTATAGGCTTTTACTAAATAAAAAATATAATAAGTTATAATAATAATTTTAATATAATACTAGCTTTAAGTATAGCTATAAGTTTTAGTATAAGTTTAGTATTTTTTTAATAACTTTATTTTTATTATATATAAAGTTATAAGTTTAAATTATTATAACTTTCTTAATTTAATAGTTTAATATAAATAAAAAAATCAAAATTATTATAAGTAAGTTAAGAATATTAAAATAAAAGATTAAGTAAGTTATAATATATTTAAAAATATATTATAATAAGTAATAGTTTAAATTCTTACTTTCTTTTATTTAATTTAGTAAGAGGTTTATATTTATATAATTATAAGTATTATATACCTTTAGGTCTTATTATTATTATTATAGTACACTAGTTAGCTCCCTGGGGGCTAATATCTAGAACTTTTACTACTAATTTATATAAGAAAAATCCTAGTATAGGGAGGAAAACTTATATATACTTATTAGGCTATATATAAACCTTATTAGGTTTACTAAGGTTTTTATTATAAAAAAGAGTATACTATTTACTAACTAAGTCTTAGTAATAATTACTAAAAGTATATATAAAAAGTAAAATTACTTTAAAGAAAGTCTAGGTTTAGGTTTATAAAGAACTTATAATTAGTTATTACTTACCTAAGTATTAGTAAGTATTAGTAGCTTAGCTTTATAGTATTACTAAGTACTAGTAAAAATAAATAAATAAAAAAGTAAGGTAAATAAATAAAAAAGTAAGGTAAGTAAATAAAAAAATTAGAGGTATACCTAGAAAAATTAGTATAACTTAAAGGTTTTAATAGGGTTTAGTAGTAGCTAAGTAAGGGGTCTAGTCTAGGACCTATAAATAGCCTTATATAATTAGTAAGTTAATAATAATTTCCTTTTTAAGTTAAAGTAAGTAATTTAGCTAATTTAGCTAGCCCCCCCTTTTAGGTATAAGAGAGGGAGGTTTCCCTTAGGTTTTTAACTCCTTTTCCCTTCTTATTAATATTAGTATTTTTTTAGTAAGTTATAAACCCTTTTAGCCTTAGTCTAGCCCCTTGCCTTTTTTTATATTACTTTCTTTTAAATTTATTATATAAATATACTAAAAATTAATTTAATACTTATATAAAAAGTAAGTTTTACTAAGTTATAGTCCCCCTTTTCTTTAATACTAACCTTGCCTTAGTATAAGCTAAATAGTAAGTATTTATATTTTTTATATTTTTATTATTATAAAGATTCTAATACTTAATATTATATATAGCTAAGTAAGTATTTTAATATTATTTCTTATAAGTCTAGTACTAATTTATTTAGGACTTAGTAGCTTTTACTATAAGTATATATATAATAGTAAAAAATATTATTAAGTAAGTATTTCTTTTATTTTTATAACTTATCTTAGGTAGTGCTTAACTAGTATAATTAGAATAAAATATTATATATAATACTATAATTATTAAGCTACTAAAGTTAAGAAAATAATTAAAAAATAATTAAGTATTTAATATAAGTCTTATATACTACTAAAACTAGTCTTACTTAAGTCTTATAATATTTACTAATTATATATATAATAAGTATAGTATAATACCTTATAAAATAAAGCTATATAAGTAATTAATTAAAAAAAATACTATAGCCTTATTTACCTTAGTTTTACTTTTTTTTATAAGTAACTTAGTATAGTACTAAAAGAAAATAGTCTTATATTATAAGAATATTACTTTTTATAAAAAAAGAATTTCTTTATACTATAAAAACCTAGTAATATAGTAATAAATTACTAACTCCCTTAAGGTAGTAGTATAATATATATATAATAAGGGCTAGCTTTAAGCTATAAATATTAATAAAATAATAGCTAATTATATAATAAAGAAAGTAATAAAAACCTAGTAAGCTAAGGGGTAGACTTACTTAGTATTTAAAAAGGCCTTTTATATAATAATAATAACTAAGCTAGTAGTATAGTAAGAGATAGTATAGCTATAGGTAAAGAAAAATAAGAAATAAGCTTATAAGGTATTTAAGGTAGTTTAATACTAAGAAAAAGCTATAGTAATAGTAATAATAATAGTAATATTATAGTAAGTAAAAAAGAAAATAAAGTATAACTTTAAGGCATAAAAGTATATTAAGTACCTTACTTTTATTAAGTAGTATACCTTAGTAAAGTATATATTTAATAAGCAAGTAGGGGGGGATAAAAATAAGTTTAAGGAGCCTAAGACTCTAGGCCCTTTAGTAAAGCGCCCTTATAAGCGCTTGCTTAAAAGTAGCTAGGGTAAGAGAGGTTAGGGTAAGGGGCAGGGTTAGGGCTAGGGGCAGGGCTAGAGCTAATTTTCTTTATTTATAAAATTTTTCCCTTTTTTTCTTTATTAATTAGGTTTGCTTTACTATATATAAGTTAATTAGTTTAGGTTTTACTTATCCTTCTCTTTCCTAAGGCTTAACTACTTAGGTTCTAGTGCAAGTGTTATTTCTAGGTTAATTATAACATAGGATTAGTTATTTTCCTAGTTTATTATAGCCTTTGCTAGCCCTTAGCTAAAGCCTTTTACTTTCCTAGCCTTTACCTTTCTTTAATTCTTATATAAATATACTACTAAGGTAAATTATTCTAGCTATTTTATTTATATACGCTAGTAGGCTATAATAAAGGTAAAGTAATAATTATTAAAATTAGTAGTTACTTTATATTAGTTTTAAAAAAACTTAAATTTAAATAAATAAGCTAAAGCTTAGTAAATTATAAGTATTTTATAATAATATAATAATATATTTTTAAAGTATTCTCATAAAAGTAAAGTAAGGAGTTTGCCTTTAGTATATATTTTTTTTATAAAAAGGCTTATAGCTTTATTTATTTTATATATATTTAAATAAAAGTAATAAACTTATATTTTTATATTACTTTATAATAAAATACTACCTTATATATAAAGTAAAAGCTTAAGCTATATTTTATTACTATAAAAGTATATTATAGCTAATACTTTTAAGTATTATTTTTATTATAATATTACTTATTTCTTTAGTTTTACTTACGGTTTTTCTTAGCTAATAAGTTATTAAAAATAAGAAAAAGCCTTTTTAATAATACTATATAAGCTAATAAGAGGTATTTAGGCTATTTATAATTCCTTTAGTTATAAAATAAGGTTATTATTATTATATATATATTATATATTCTCTTTATTATTTTACTAAATTTTAATTATTTATAATATTTTTAGTAATAAAAGTTTAAATAAAGGTTTAAAAAAAAATTATTTTAGTCTTAAGTAATAAAAAAAGTATAGCGTTATAAGTATTAATAATAATTTAAAAGTATTTATTTTATTTAACTATAAATACTTTTATTATACTTTTTATAACCTTACTATACCTAGCCTAAATATAATAAAATCTTATATTATAAGTAATTATACTTTTAATAACCTAAGTATAAAGTAGCCTTACTTTATAAAGGCTATAGGCTTATATAAATACTATAAGTAATATTAAAATAAGCTATTATTACTTTAGCTTAGCTATAGTTTTAGCTTAGTATATTTTTTAATATAGTTTTTAATAAACCTAAATACCTAGGAATTAAGTAAACTAAAATAGCTATATTATTATAATACTAAGTTAAACTAAGGTAGTATTAAGATAGTAATAATATAAAAAATATATTAACTTACTTTTTTAAAAGTAAAACTTAACGCTAAATATTTTAAATTATTTTTAGTAAACTTCTTATATAAACTTAAGGTAAGCTTAGTTCTTTTTTATAGTTTTTTTATATACAATTATATTTATATAAGCTTATTATATAAGAGTATAATATAAAAAAGAAATAAAATTAGGGAAATAGGGAAGCCTTAGGAAACTCTAGCCCTAACTAAGTATATATTAAATAATTAGTTTTTAAATAAAAAAGTTACTATTTTATTTATAATAAACCCCTAGGTTTATACTATTATTTAGTTAGAAATACCTTATTATAATATAATATAAAGTAGCTAGTACTAGTAAATAATATTAAAAGTAGCTAATATATTTAGTTATAAAAGTAATATAATTCTATTATAATACTATATTACCCTTACTACTTTCTCTAGTATACTAAGAGTATATTTTATTAACTTTTTAGTATAGTTTCTTATTTATATTTTAAGTAAGGCCCCTTCTTTTTTAGTAATACTAATAAGCTATATTATTATTACTACTTTTATTACCTTTTTAATAATATTTAAAAAAGTAATTAAGTACCATACCCTTACTTTTTATAGGTTTATAAGGGTTTTCTTTAGTTTCTTTAGGACTATTATAAGACTTTTTTAGTATAATTTTAGGTAATACTTAATTTAGTAATAAGTATTTAGAAGTATAGTAAGTATAATAGCTAAGGGTTTATTATAAGCCTTATAAAACCTTACTAGAATTTTATTAATTTTAAGTACTTTTTAATTAGCTATAAACTAAATAATTTACTAAATTTCTTTTAAATTAAAGTAGTTATTATTAGAGAATATAATAAAATTAAGGTAAGCGTTTATTTCTAGCAAAATATTATTTAATTTAGTATTTAAGACTAAAAGAAATATTTAGTAAATGCTTTTACTTTAGCTTTATATATTTTTACCTTTTAAATATATTTCTTTTTTTTTATAAAAAAAAGTTAAAACTTACTAAGTTTAAGTAAAAGTTTACTTCTTAACTTAGCTTATTTCTTAAAGGTTTAAAGCCTAGTATAGTTAAAAAAAGCCTTATAAACTACTTATTTTTAAGTACTTTATTTTTTTTTAGTTATAATTTAGGATTATTTCTTTACTACTTTAATTATAATTTATAAGTTATAATTTATATAACTTACCCTTTACTAGTACTAGGCCTAGTAAGCTATAGTAATTATATTCTTAACCTTTTTATTTTACTATAGCTATTAAGCTAAGCTTTTATAAATCTTTCTTAGTATTACTAAGTTTATAATTTTATATAGCTTTTTAGTAATTTATTTAGTATACTAATTAATATTATTTAGGTAAGTAAGGGGGATTTATATAATTATTATATAAAACCTATAATTAGCTTTTATTATTATAAGTTTTTTATTTAGTATTTTCTAGGTATATATTACCTTCTAAATATATAAGAAGCCTTTACTAGTATAAATATATATAAGCTATAATAAATAATTAAATTTACTAAGGTTTATTTCTTTTATAAATTTAGTCTTAATATTATAAAATACTTATACTAAGTTAATAATATTATTATATTTTTCTTTAGCTTATTATATTACCTTCTTATAAAGTATAATAAGCCCTAGCCTTTACTATATTACTAGGTTTAGTAAAGTTTTATTACTTAGTAAGTTTTAGTTATATTTATTTTATAAAAAGTAGTATAAGTTAAAGTCCTTTATAATTTTATAATAAGGCCCTAAAAGAATTATTATAAGCTTCTTAATTAAAGTATTTTATTTCTTTTTATAGCTTAGAAAATAAATAATATAAATATCTATACTTTTTATTATTATTAAATACTAATTCTTACTAAACCTAGCTACCTTAGCTTTAGGGCTATAGTACTTATATATATAAATAGCTATTTTACTTTTATATATTATTAGCTAATAATATTTTAAGCTAAAGTATAAGAGTAGCTTATTTACTTTTATAAACTCTTATATTATTATTATATTAGTATTAGTATAATAACCTAGTATTATTTAAATAAGTCTAGTGTTTTTTCTTATATTTTAATATATAACTTATATTATATAAATTATACTAAATCTTAGGTACTTATTATATTTAAGGCTATTATAAAAGCTTTAAGTTAGCTAAAAAAGCTTTTAATATTAACTTAGGTAGCTTTATTTAAAAAGGGTAAGGCTTATAGCTTAAATAATTTTTTCTTATAGCTAGCCACTTTTTTTTATAATAATTTCTTCTTTATAAAAAAGCTACTAGCCTTTTTTATATATTCCTTACTAAGTAATAGTTTAGTTTTTACTAGTAAGTAAACCTTAATTAGTAATAGCTTAGTAAAAGTAAGGGGTTTAGTTATATAAAAAGCTTATACTTTATTTTATACTTTATTTATAATTAAATAATTATAAAACTATACTAAGTATAGTTTTTTATAGTTAATATATTTAGCTTTAGTTTTATTTTTCTTAGCTAAGTAATTATTTTTAGTTAGGTAATTAATACTTATAAAATAATTATATTAAAAAACTACTTTATAATATATTATAATATACCTAAACGTATAGTATTTAAAGTATTAATAAGAGTTTAAGCCTTTATTATAAGGTTTAGTATTAAAAATCTTTACTTTATAAACTACTTTAATATAGTATAAGTAATTTATTATATTAACTTTATTAATTTTAATAATAAGTAATACTTTTATTATAATATTATAAAGCTTTTATATTATAAACTTAACTAAGCTAGGGCTATTTACTTTCTTAAGCTAAGCTAATAAACCTTTATAAAACTTATTTTTTACTATAAAAAATTCTTTAATAATAATACTAAAAATATAATAACTTAGTATTATTTTCTTATTAAAAGTAGTCTTTACTTAGGTTAGGTTTTTAGTATACTTTTTTATTATTTTATAAAAGGTTATAACTATATTTTTATTTTAAAAGTATTATATTACTATTACTACTTTAGTGCTTAGGGCCTAATTAGTTATTATAATTATTTTATTTAAGAATTATTTAAATAATACTTTAGTTGTTACGGGCTAGGGGGACGCAATGCTTGGCCATTGCGTCAAAAGGTCTGCTGCAACCTCGGTTGGAGGTTACAGCAAGTACAAGCCCTTATAAGACATTCTA
>SRQA01000673.1:0-18328 GCA_018360365.1 Claviceps citrina | reverse complement strand
CCTCCCTTTTTTTTTTTTTTTTTCCTCTCCTCTCGGGGCAGCAGACAGCCTGGAACCGACGGCGGGCCTGCTGTGTACAGTGTCGCCCCCTCCGAAATCGCCACTCCCCCTTCCCTGGCCCCCCCGCCACCGCCCTTCCGCAGCGTCTCTCGGTCGTCGCCACTCTCCTGCTCTCACTGCCACTTGCCCGGCAGAGCGAGTCAAATCGAGTCAAATCGAGTCAAATCGAGTCACACCACCAACCACACCACAACCACACCACCCGCTCTCCCAGGGGCTCGTCACTGGCGCCTCGGCTGCCTCGCCTCTCAGGCTCCGGTGCGAAGGAGTCACATCGGCCTGCCTCTTCTCAGATATAATCGCTGCTAATCCCAGGCACAGTCGGATACGTGTGTTTCTGAGAGCCGCATCCCCCCCCCCCCCACCCCGTTCCTGCATATCGTCGTCTCTCGGGTTGCTCTTGAGAAACGCGACGGGCCCACATCGCCATCACCAAAACGGGCCAGAGACTCGGAGCATATCCAGGTCAAGGCCGCGTCGTCGACTCGCCACCGACTTCTGAATCATCGTCCTTTTTCTTCTTCTCTTAATATACCACGTCTCCTCTTGCCGCCTAATCCGTCGATGGCAGTCATTGATTAAAGACTATTGCCGCCACCGTCTTCCTCCAGCACAGCAACTTGTTTTCGGAGCACTTGTCGCAATGCCTCTTGCAAGCTGTATTCTCACCACTCCAGTCGCCGTCTCTGCTTCGTCTACCGGTCAGATCCTCGTTGAAAAGTCAGCTGTCGGCGTTCTTGTCGCGACTGCTTTTTGACTCAACGCCTGAAACACTCGCCTCCAACTGCGTCTACATGATCGCGGTATAGTTGGAGTCTACTCAGCTCGACACGGTATCCCTCGATTGCTCTACGGTAACCTTTCAACCTTGTCAACGGTCTGGCTCGGCCAGACGGCGACTGGAACACTCTGCACATACTGGCTTGGATTGTTATACGACACCAAACCGGCTGTATTTCTCTTTATATACCTCGCATACGTCCCCCAAGATGAAGTACGACGCCCATGATTCGTCCGCCTTCGTCGTTGCGAATCCCACCCCTCGATATGCTCCTTACAGCTCTTGCCTGAGCTTTGCGGCGTCCTCGTCCTCGTCGTCCGTGTCAGTGTGGTCCGACGCAGCTTCTCAATCATCCGACGACGCGTCCATTTCTTCAGCAAACACGTCCGATTCCGACTCGTGCGACTCGTTTTGCTTCCCAAGGCAGGCTGCAACCACTGCCGCCGCCGCTGCCGCTGCCCAAAACGTTGTCAGCCATCGCCGTTCTCTCCAACGGCCCGAGACCGAGGCTGTCCCGGCTGAGCTGCGACAGAATCCCAGACGCAGTGCCCCGGGCTCGCACTCTGGTCGAGGGGGTTGTCCCCCTGCTCTGGTGCGACAGTCGGATCGCAAAGTCCACTTCGTCGACAGCCTTGTTGGTACGTTGCAACTGCTCCTCCACTCGTATAATCAGTCTTCTGACCAATCGCTCGGTCTCGTTTCTTCTTCTTCTTCTTCTTCCTTCTCTTTACGCAGATTCCGCCACTCATATTGTTGAGGCCATCTGGCCCCTTTCCTCGGCTGTTTGCCGGCCTGAGCTTGGCAGCAAAGCTGTCTTGCCCCTGCGCACCTTTATCCAGGAGACTCTGCGACGCTCTCGAACCAGCTACTCCACACTGCAGGTCGCGCTCTACTATCTCGTTCTGATCAGACCTCATGTTCCGCGGCACAATTTCACCACCGAGCAGCCCGAGGACAGACAGGCCGATCGCGCACTTCAGTGTGGACGTCGCATGTTTCTCGCCGCGCTCATCCTCGCCTCAAAGTATCTCCAAGATCGCAACTATTCGGCCCGCGCGTGGAGCAAGATTTCGGGGCTGAACACGCAAGAAATCAACCAGAATGAAATCGCCTTTCTCTTCGCCGTCAGCTGGAAACTGCACATCACCGATGACGTCTTTCAGCGATGGACCGAGATTGTTCTCGCACACACTCCCCCCCCGTCGCCATCCACGCCTGGCGTCGTCTGTCCGACCTATGCGCAGCAAACGGCCGACTGGAAGCAGCTCATCCTCAAGCTTGAGTCGGAACTCACCAACGTTGACGGCTTGTTCCCCGTAACCCCGGCCAGGCCCTCCTCTGCCAGCGCGTCCTCTGCCAGCGATCTGTGCATGCCTTCGCCACGAAGCATTCTCAACTTTGCCCCAGAGGGCCGCCCCTCGGCGGCCGTCTCGGAAGGCTTCGAAGCCTCCTCGATGGGCACGCCGCTGTCAAGGACTGGCAACACGCCCCTGGTCATGGAGCCTCGGCCCAAGGCTGCCTGCATGTCGGGTCGTCTGGCTCCCGCCCTGGGCTTCCTTCCCACCCCGCGCTTCACTCCACGAACTGCCGTATCCTGCACTCCTGCTGTGAGTGCCGCATGCCAGCTTCTCGGAAAGGGCAACGCCATGGCAAGGGCCATGGCGCAGGTCAGCAGTGCCAGCTCTGTGCAGACGAATCCGGACCGTTTCCCATACTCGGCCGGCCCGTCGACTGCCGGCTACTGTCCGGCTCGCCGATCCTCGCTTGCCAACTCCATGTCCAGTGCATCATCGCCCGAGTCCATGGTGTCGGATTCGTCGCGCTCCTCACGCTCGTCCTCGATATCCTCTGCTTCCAGCCTCGCTAGCGCGACCCTCTGCCACAACATTCGTAGCAGTGCGCCGTTGCGATCTCGAGTCGCGAAGCTCTGGAAAGACAGGGCGAGCCTGAAGCCGTCTGTCCCCTCTGTCCCCTCCGTTCCGGAGGACTTTGACGAGAACTGCATGGCCCCATCATCGCCGCCCGAGTTCTACACCGGATCCGAAGAAGCCAAGCTCGGTGGCCTGACCTTGCACACCCCGTCCGTCACGCGCGGCTTCCGTCTGCAGGAAATGGTGTGCGACGCCGCCTCCGACGCCGCCAGAGCCCTGCAGGACCTGCACAACCACGACATGTCTTGCAATGCCACGCCCACGGTCACGCCCACGCCCACGACGAGTCGCAAGCGGAACCGCGGCAGCTCGATGGACAGTTCCGTCTTGCACGATACTGTTCGAGAGCTGCTCATCCGGCCCGAGGCTTCCGCCTCCGCCGAATCAGCCTGGCAGAATGATGGGCTGGCGCGCTCGCATCGCTCGCAGGGCATCCTCTCGGATGGCGGCTACCTGCAGGCGCCCAAGTGTGCTGCGGCGCTGGGCCGCACCGTCAAAAGGGTCTGCTGCTCGGCCGAGGCTGTGGGTGGGTATCAGGCTGGCGGTCGTGCTGCCGTGAGCCTTCGCGAGGGGGGGTCCTGGAAGGGTATACTCAACTAGGTGCCCCTGTACCTACCTACCTACTACCTAGGTAGGAGGTGGTGGGTGGGTGGGTAGATGTAAAGGTAGGAGGCAGGTAGTAGGTACCTAGTAGGTAGTAGGTAGGTTACCTGCCGAGGCGGGATGGACCTGCAAAGACCTCTCCGTCCAACCAAACCGACGAATCAAATTTGTATTTTTTGAATTAGAAGAACTATATCTATCTTGAGCAGCCCTTCTTTTCTTTTTTTTTTTTCCCTTTGTTTTCCTTTTTTTCCTTGGGTTCTTCGTCCTTTTGCTCTGCGCGTGCCACCATTTCGGGCTGGACAGTACCACGTGACGGATCCGTCTCTGTAGCTGTCCCAAGTTCGAACAGACCAGACAGACGTGGCGGTCATTGCCCCCCACTGGATGAAGTACTGCCCATTGGTCCCTTTTCTTCTTCTTCTCTTCCCTCCCTCTTTACTCCCCTATCCGTCTTTGTGATGCCACCACTTGAAATTTACAGCCTTGTGATGCGGTATCCGTGTTTGGGTTGGCATTTAGGTTTTACGTTTATGCGGTTGGGGAACACCACAACGTCTGACTCTCGGGGGATGGTCTTGCCGTTTTGTTGTCGGGGAAGGGGGCAGGTCTGGGGATGTGGGATGTGGGGATGATGAGTGATGGGTGATGGGTGATGGGGGATGGGTGATGGGTGATGATGGGTGATGCTGCGGGGGAGATGATGTTGGATGTATATGGTCATGGACATGGATGTAGACCAATGCTACCTAGTACTAGGTGTGGGCGTCACGTCAATTACCCCGCTTTTCCTCGCCAATTTGCACCTTCCTTTTATCGTCAATTGCACCTTCCAAATTTGCTGCTTACGAGCTCTCTTGTAATTATCTTCAGACCTCGAGATTAGGTGGTCTTTTTGCTCTTTTCATCATCTTCATCAATCAAGGAATTCTTCGTGTGCCTCGTTCGTATTGGTCTTTTCTCTAGGTAGGTAGGCAGGTAGGTAGGTAGGTAGGTACCGTGTATGACTCGCCACGGGACGGTCCAAGTGGCCGGGTGGCGGCACACAGACTGTGAGTCAGAAGAGTGCGTTTTTCGTGTTTCGTTTTTTTGTAATGTATTCATCTGGTTGGATAGGACCATGTTTCTGTGACGGCGTCTTTGCGTTGTGGTTGTGGGCTGGTCTGTGGTCTGTAGGCTGTAGGATGTGAGTCACGGC
This sequence comes from Claviceps citrina, assembly GCA_018360365.1. Taxonomy (NCBI): domain Eukaryota; kingdom Fungi; phylum Ascomycota; class Sordariomycetes; order Hypocreales; family Clavicipitaceae; genus Claviceps; species Claviceps citrina. The sequence continues at coordinate 13,755 of SRQA01000673.1, read as the reverse complement.
GCAACGCAATGCGCGGCATGTGACGTGGACTTGGTCGAAACGTCCGTGGGACTGGCTCCATCAACTCTATCAAATAACATCCATCCGTCCGGCACGCTTGACGATCCGCGCGTGCGGAACACACCCCGTCAGATGTCGTCGTATTCAGGAAGCTGCAAGTCGTGGTTCAGGCGCCTCGCCGTGCGCCGCAAAATATCATTGGTTTCCGGCAGGTCGCCGCCCCATTCGATGCGCCTGCTCAGACGGACGAGCTGCTTGCGCGCCGCGTCCTCGGGCAGGCCGCTGTAGATGCACGGACCCAACAGGCAGTTGATGATGAGCGGGTCCGGCTTTTCGGCCGAGATGACGGCCGCGTCGAGACAGGCCAGCTTGACCTCCCAGGGGATCGGGGCCCGGCCGTCGTCCTCGTCCAGCTCGATGCCGCCGCGGGTGAGCCAGAACAGGCGCCGCCTCTTTTCCTCGTCCCACGGCCCGGTGATGAGGTCGGTGGGCATGCGGACGAGCGGGTGGACGTCCCGCCTCCCTGCGAAGCGTGGTAGCAAGCGGAAGGCGGACCATTTCAGCGCTTGCGCGTAGTCGGCCTCGAAGCAGGCGCGGGAGTTGTAGGGGGGGTGGCCGTCTTTGTGGTCAAGAGAATTCTGATGAAGATGATAGGGATGGCGCTTGTCGCCCTCGCCTGCGAAGACCGGAGGCCTGTGTAGGTGTAGATAGCGTCTGTCTCGGGCATATCTGTCTGCCCAGGCTTGCTGTGCTTGGAGGATGAAATCGATGTTGACCCAGGGCATTTCTAGCAAATCGGACTAGGAAAAACAAAGAGTGTCAGAGAAAGGAAAAAAAAAAGCAGCCGGGAGAAAGCAGGCCAGCCATGCTTTTTTCTTTTGGCCCAGGTCCCAGGCCAGCAACTAGCTGCTACCAGGTACATGAAAGTGGCAGGAGGACTGGACTGACTGACCTGCAAAGAGGCATCGCCCTCGAAGCGCCGCGGCGTGCAAAGGTCGAGGCACTGGTCCCAAGTATCGCGGAAGGCGACGATGAACAGGCGGAGGAGCGTCGCCCGGCCGGACAGCTTGGCGCCCAGCAGGGGACTCGAACGGGGGAGGGCCAGACTGGCCGAGTGCAGGAGAATGCTCTCGAGCAGCTCGACCGGCAGGCCCTGCAGCGTGGGACGGCCGCGCGACGAGCGGCTGGCGCGCACCGACGCCAGAGATCTCTTCATCTTTTGGCGGCGGAGGGGGTTGTTGTTGTGGTGGTCCGTGGCCAGGTTGGAGGTGGTGGACGAGGATGTTTTGCGTCTGCGTTTGCGTTTGCCCCTGACTCGGACTGGCGTGAGGCCCATGTCGTGAAGGCCGGGAAAATGTCCTTCTTTTCTTTTTCCTTCTCTTTATGTTCTTTCGTGAATGGAACAGCTGCGACGGTTATTTGGTCCCCAGAGCGAGGAGACCAAGTGGAGACCCAGGAGAAACAGACCATGATATGATGGAGCTCTTTCCTGCAGGAATCGCGGGCCTTGACATGATGGATTGCGGGCCGAGGTCGATGTCAGAGACGGTGTGGGTGTCCATCTCCGATCCAGACAGATCAGAAATCGCCGCGCGTCAGGTCAATGAGAAGGAAGGTGAAAGTCCACGATGGCGAGCGAGATGAGAACTTTCCCACAAAGGTGGGTTTTCACGGGGATTGCTGATTGGTGCGAGGACCGCTCCCCGCCCCACAGGCATCCCTGGTCCGGGCCATTGCCGGCAGCTGCCCACGTCGCGTAAATTCCGCAGCAAGCCAAGGCTGGGATTTTTTTTTTTTTTTTTCTTTAACCCCCTTTGGCTTCGGGGGGTGCGCAACGTCGCCCAAGTATCAAGCTTCAAGCACGCCGCCATGCAGCCTTCTTCGCTGGCCTCCTCTCCCGTGCCGTCCCGCACGCTTCTTCGCTTCCTCAAGTCGCAGTCGGATGCGGCCTTCTCGACCTGCGGCAGCAAGTCCGGCTCGTCCGTAGCGTACGGCACAAGTGTTTGTCGACGAGCCCGGGCGGCGTATGCCGCAAGCGGAATCAAGACCAAGACCCGGTCCCTGGCCACGGCCACGGCCGCCACCACGGCTCTGCGCTCGACTCGCTCCAGCTTCGCCTCTCGCCCGGCGTCGTTGGACAGAGCCTTTGGCACCACGGCGACGACGAGGAAGCAATCCGAAGCGAAACAAAGGCACGAACCCTCGTGGCAGGAGAGGCTCTGGGGGAGCAGGGCCAGGAAGGGCGCCAAGCCGCTCAAGCCCGACGATCTTCCCGCCCACGATGACTTTGAGCACGGCTCGTCCATGTTTACCAGCCGTCGGGTCCTGTCGGCCAAGGCGGCGCTTGAGCCGCGGCTGCGGTGCACCGAGGTGGACGAGAATGGCAAGGTCATTCTCGTGGACGGGGAGTTTAAGAAGACGGAACTCATTGCCAAGGTAAGAAATTCATGGCCGCGAGCGAGCATCCACACCCACAGTGCAATGTGGAATGGATCAATGGCTGACGCGGGACGTCTTGTTGTCCACCAGTTCGGCCTCAATCCCCGCGATCTCCGAAAAATTGACTCGTCGAACCTGCCGCATATTCTCGTCCGGCCGTCTGCCATTCTGCTCAACCTGCTCCATCTCAAAGTCCTCATCAAGCACGACCGCGTTCTCCTGTTCGACGTGTACGGCTCCAAGACGTCGTACCCGCAGTCCGCATTCATGTACGACCTCCAGGGGAAGCTGCAGCAAAAGACGACGCAGGGCTCCAATGGTCTCCCGTACGAGTTTCGCGCCCTCGAGGCCGTCCTGACGTCGGTCACGTCGGAGATGGAGGCCGACTTCGAAGCCGTGCGGGAGCCGGTCATGCGCATCCTCAGCGAGCTGGAGAACGACATTGACCGCGACAAGCTGCGCATCCTGCTCATCCTGTCGAAGCGGCTGAGCACCTTTGAGCAGAAAGCCAAGCTGGTCCGAGATGCTCTCGAGGAACTGCTCGAGGCGGATGACGACCTGGCGGCCATGTATCTGACGGAGAAGACGCGCGATCTCTACAGGGCGCTCGACGACCACACCGAGGTCGAGATGCTGCTCGAGTCGTACAACAAGCTGACGGACGAGATTGTGCAAGAAGCGGGCAATCTGGTGTCGGGCATCAGAAATACCGAGGAAATGTAGGATATCCCCCGCTCCTCTGTCCCTGCCTCTTCATTTCCCTTGATTATTTCCCTGTTCCTTCCTTTCATACTGGCTACAAGATCAACAAGGCTCACTCACATTTCACGACACCAGCGTTCGTGCCATTCTCGACGCCAACCGGAACTCGCTCATGCTCCTGGATCTCAAGTTCAGCGTCGGAACGCTCGGCCTCGCCATGGGCACCTTCCTCGCGGGCCTGTACGGCATGAACCTCGAGAACTTCATCGAGGAAACAAACTGGGGCTTCAGCGCCGTCACGGGCATCTCGAGCCTCGCGTCCATCATGGTCTGCTGGTACGGCCTGATCAAGCTCCGCAAGGTGCAGCGCATCAAGATGATGCGCAACGAGCGGCCGCACGTTCCGCGCACGTCGCAGTACCCCTACCAGTACCATTACCAGTACGGGGACGGGAGCGCCCTCGGCCTGCTCGACTCGCGGAACAGGGAGCTGCTGCGTCGGGCGCACATGCAAAAGGCGGCCATGGCGACGAGACGGAGCTGGTTCGAGTTTTGGAGGTGAAGGAGAGGGGACGTCGCGCGCGCGCGCACGAAAAAAAGAAACCAGGGGCGTGCGCGGGTGGCGGTGGTCATGTTGTAGCGCATCGGGATGGGCGTTTTAGGGCTTCATCATTGTTGATCATTCTCGACGGGAGTTTTTTGGTTGAATCTTTCTTGGTAGGACCATTGTGTTTTTTTTTTTTTTTTTTTTTTTTTTTTTTTTTTTTTTTTTTTCCTATATTTTCCATTTCTGTATGTATCATCAACCCACGCTCGCCTCACTTGTTGTGCATCTGCGACTTTTGCAGCCTCCGTCTCTGGTGTTTTGGGTACGTACATCTTCGCTCCCGGTGGCCTCGCGTCTTGTGTATAATAGTAAGAAGAAAATATGGCGTGTGTACTGAAGATGAGGAGCAAGAGTGTACATTTTCCGGCTTCCATTCAAATCGCATTGCCACAAGGCCTGACACCGGGGGCCTGTCTTGGTCTGGTGGTCTTGACTCTTGGGAATGTCCTTGGTGCTTGCATGCAGGCAGGCGTGAGGGCGGGCGTTGGTCTGTGGCTCGTCGGGCGAGGGATGAAAAACCGTCCACGCTACCCTATAGATCCGCACAGCAAGGCCATCCCTTTTTCCTTTTTCTTTTTTTCTTATTTCTTATTATTCCGTTCCTTATCCTTTAACCCTGTTGCCTGCGGGGGAACAACAACACACATGCTTGGTGATGTTCCTGACATAAAAGCACCCCTGATGATTTGTCCCCTAGCAATTGCTCGCGTGCTTTTGAATTTAAAAAAGCCCGATTCGCCCCCCCCCCCCCCCCCCCCCCCCTTTTCCCTTGCGGCCCTGCCCCAGCCCAGCGCCGACAAATTCCTGCCCTGCCCAGCCCCGGGCAAGCAGACCAGTCAGTCAGTTAGTTATCTATTGACTGAATCATTCAAGATGGGTGGACGTTGTAGAAAAATGACCCGTGTTGATGTGTTCCTTGACCTTGACCTTGCCCTTGCCCTGGCCTGTGCCATGTCGTCATCCCGCTCCATGTCTTGTTTTTGTCCAAAGAAACGTCTTGTTTTCTTTTTTGTAGAAAAAAGAAGAAGGAAGAAGAAAAAAACCCTTCTCCCAAAAGCCCTGGTCCCGGTCCCTGGTCCCGAAGAGGAACCAGACGAGCAAGCCCATGCATTGCATCGGATGCGCAGCCAGCAGCCAGCAGCCAGCAGCCAGCAGCCAGTGCCAGCCACAGACACAGACAGACAAGACACACAGACACACATCACACACGCGCGCGCATGCCATGCACGCACCAAAAACACAAGTAACACCCTTATTAAAAAAAAAAAAAAAAAAAAAAAAAAAAAAAAAGGCCCGCACTACTTTCCCCCTCCCTTTCCTTCCCGCGGAGCAAACACACCGGCTGGCGGCTGCCCGGGGCCGGGACCAAACATCGGAGCGGCAAATTGGGCCAGGTTTTTTCAAACCACATTGGGTGCCAAAACTTGACGCGGACTTGCATGCCACTTGGTGCTAAGACCGTCCGTCGTGTGCACCACCGATCAATCACTTGATGACCCATCACCGATCGGATCACTGACGACTGGACGAGTGACGCAAAAGGTGGAAAGGGCGCGTGGCGCACGTTTTCCGTGTTTCTGGGGCCCTAATCCCGGGCGCGGGGTGTGGCGGGTGACGTCATGATGGCGTCGTTGCCGGACCTGTACCTTGGTTTTTGGGGTTTTGTCCCCCCTTCTTTTTTGGGTTTTCTCATGTACCTACCTATTTATGCTGGCCGTGTTAGGCAGGGCCACCGCCACTGGTGGATGGATGGATGGGGGAGGTGAATTGGTGGTCTGCCATCTCTCTTTTTTTCTTCTCTTTTGATTGGTGAGGCCATGTGTCTTGGTTCCTGCCTTGTTTTTTTCCCTGTAATTCCCCTTTTTCGCAGAACACACACGCACACACACACAACACGTATATAATGCGGAGTTCCGCACTGGATTGTCTCGTCGCGAACCCGGTCGTGAACTTGAACTCCTCGTGTCTCCATTCCCCCCTGCAATCCGAAACCGCAATATACACCATTTCCTAAAATACAAAAACTGAACACAAACAGAAGAAATTGACACCAGACAAATATATTCCTTCGCCCCCTCACCCCTTGAAATCAAGACACGATACATAAACCATCTCTGTCACAATGGGCGGCGTGATTTCCTGCGTATGTACCCCTCTCCCTTTCTTTGCTTGTTTGCCTTTTCGACTGCTTGCTTTCCTGCGTATGGGTTCGATTCGTTTCTCCTTCTTTCCTTCGGTGGAAAGGTGTCACGTCCGGGCCCGAGGACTCACATTGGATAACAGATAAGAGCGGCGCTCACCACCATGGGCAACTGCATCATGGCCGTCATCAGCGGCATAGGGGGCATCCTCCAGGCCATCATCAGCGGGATAGTCTCCTTCTGCGGCATCATTGTCCGGTTCTTGACGTGCGGCTACTGCGGGTCGCGGGGCGGTGCTCGGCGGACGAGGGTTAGTAGGGTCTAGTGAGCACCCTGGCAGTACCCCGGCAGTGCCCTCCAATCGAGACAAGAGATGAGTGAGACCGGAAACGAATAAGTGAAGGCGAATCGATGTGGTCAAGGGGAGGGGATCTGCGTGTGTGCCATGGTGCAGCCGAGGAGAGAAGTGACTTGATACCCGGGGCTGGAGGCGAGAGAATCGACACATATACCCTAGTTGCGATAGTTTCAATTGAATCATTACGGATCCATTCACGGGTATTTGTCTTCTTCTTTACTTTGATCTTTCCCAATTTTTGTTCCTCCCCCATCTTGCCCGCAAAAAAAAAAAAAAAAAAAAAAAAAGATAAACACAGCCCGTTACTCCTCCTCTTCTTCCATGACATTGCGGTTAAAAAAGGCATGGATGGCCTTGCCAGCAGCCTGGCCCACCAACGGCTGCAGCTCCGCCCGCGACATGTTGGCCACCTCCCGTATGTTCTCCGCCTCGAGAATCAGGTTCTTGATATTCTTGGCCGTCACGCCCGGCACCTTGCCCAGCATCTCCTGCGGCTCCCGGTTAAAGGCCTGGTCCTCGACCCTCATGTCCCTGTCGAGGCCGGCCTGCACCGCGGCGATGGGGTCCGGCTCCTCCTCCTGCGCCTTGAGGGACTCGAAGATGGCGGCCGTCTCGTACGGCGAAGAGGACCAGATGATGCGGAGTCTGGGAAACGCCAGCGTCAGGAGCACGAGCTTGGACTGCAGGTCCGACGACACGTTGGTCGGGGCGACGCTGCTGAGGCTGCCCGAGAGGTCGGCAAAGGGCTCGAGCGTGAAGGACTTGTTCTGGTCGAACTCGATGAGCAGCATGACGCTCTTGTAGTGCTGGAACATGGTCTCGGCCTGTGTGTACAGCCTGCCGTCCTTGAAGGACGAGATGAGATCGCTGATGGACTTGCGCTCCACGCATATGTTTGGCGACAGGACGTAGTCGCCCACCGTGAGCATGCAGGGCACAATCACCATGGATCGGCCGTGGAGGAGGGACGGCAGCGAGGACCGGAACTCGCGGACGTCCACAACGACGCGTGGCGGCTGTGCCGTGGCGGCGAGACGGCCGCCGCCCGCGATTCGCGTATTGACCGTGCGCAGGAAGACGTCTTGGGCATCCTCCATGCCGTGGGGGTCGACCGTCATGACCACGGACATGCTCGCCCGTTCCTTGATGAGCTTGGTGAAGGCGTCCTTCTCCCGCCGCACCGATGATAGGTAGCGTTGCTCCTCGACCGAGCCCCCGTAGTACATAAAGTACACCCTCACGTTTCTGTCGTTGTGCGATGACCGGTACACCTCCACCCTGCGGATGAAGCTCGCATCCGGCTCGTACATGATGATGTACCTGGGCTTGACTTCCTCGAGCACGTGCTCGTCCTGGTCGCCGTCGTATGCGTGGACGACGACAAGATCTCGCATGTCATAGAGCTCGAAATAGTCTTCCATGTCATCCAGGGGATCGGCCACGACTTCGTCCTTTTGCTGCGCTTCTTCCTCGGTGATTTGTACCTCGGCCATGAGATCGGCAACCTCTCCCGGCTTTTCGAAATACTGAGCTATGACACCCGACTCTGTTCGGCCGGCCGTGACGCCGCCGATATTTCCTCCTCCACCTCGGACCCGTCTTCTTTTGTTGGAAGGAGCCCTGCCGCCCCTCGCCGAGCCATGGCCTGGGCGGGAGTCGGCCGCGCCGTTGAGGGCCTTTTGATTCTCGGCGAACAAGGTCGCGCTGACTTGGGCGAACTGCTTTTTCCAGTTCAAGTAGCCGCGCAGACGTCTCCTCATCATGAGCGCCGCCGAGGGCTTGTGTGCATCCTCGGCGTCATCCTCGGCGTCATCCTCGTCTGGCTGAGCCCGAGCCTGAGCCCGAGCCTGAGCCCGAGCCTGAGCCCGAGCCTGAGCCTGAGCTCCGGTGGCTCCGGGCTTCACGTGCATGGTTTGCAGGTAGTCGCGAAGCTGTCGACAGGTATCCGTGTTTGAGCACATGATCAGGATGGTGCCATTAGAGTCATCTCTGGCCGGCGGCTCAAAGTAAAGATCCCGGTCAATTTCCTCGAGGACTTCTGCCAGGAGAGCCCACTTGGGAAGTTCCTCGAGAACGGGCCGCAGAGAGTCAAGGTTATCGCCGGTTTGCGAGACGGCCTTTGCATTTGCCGAGTACACCCTTCTGCGAGCCGTGTCAAAAATGGTTTGCGCGGCGTCGAGAAAAAGCCAAGGAGACTGATTCTGTCGCGTGGAGCCCGGCGGGGGTGAGTGAGCGGCGTGAATGGTGTCGAGATGTTGGAGGAACGACACAGCGTCGTAGGCCAAGACGGATGTCAAAAGCCCTCGCAGGACCGTCAGATCGTTGACAATCTGCCGCGTCTTCCAACTCACTCGGTGCCAGTTCGGATCCAGCTGCCTGCGAACCATGACATCAAAATTCTTGAGGAGAGCGCTGTCGAGATTCCAGTCCTCCATCTCCAAGCCCGAGTTTCCCTTCTTGAGCTCGTGGATGCTGACTTCGACGCACTCCAGTATGGCGTTTTGGATGTCCTTCATGGAATCCGTCATGGGCACCTCCAGCTCAATGACCTCGGCCTTCTTTTTGCCTTCGAGAGACTGTGCGACGGTGACATGAAACCTTGGCCAGAGCGATGCCTTTTTGAGGAAAAGATTGCGCATCATGGTTGACAGAGGAGAGAAGCCGGTGGTGAAGGGGTCTGGGTTGTCGGCAAAGGCCTTGAGAAAACCAATCTTGTTCTTCTGTCGATAGACGCGGAGGATAAAGGCCTCTAGCGAAGTGGCAACGACGCGGTCGGCGTGCAACACGACCAGACCCGTGATCGACTCAGGATCCAACAATCCAGTAAGAAGGTCGACAACCAAGATTCGGGACGTGATGCTAAAGGTGCCGCCGCCCGAATACATCTTCTCGCGAGCGCCCACACTCTGGAAGTCCGTATTGACCACGGCCAAGCCCCGGGCCTTGGGCGCAGCGCTGATGGCGGCATGCTCGGCCAATGCCTCGCCGATCCAGCCATTCTCGCGATCTTCCGCTCCTACAATGACGATGAGGTTGTTGCCGGCTGCATCGTAAGAATGCAGCAAGTTGGTGACGAGCCGCAAAAGGCCTAGGCCGCGGGCAAGAACAACAAGCTCATCTTCTGCACGGAGCTCTTGGAAGAGGTTCTGCTGATACTCCTGTTGGCTTTGGGTCAGCTCAAGGACGTCTACGGCAAGAAGGGAAGTCACCAAGTACCAGTGGCAGCGAGAGTTTGACCGGTTGCGGCGCATTGCTCGTCGACATGCGGGCAGCCGTGGACGCTGGAGACGAGGCAGGGATTGAAGGCGACGACGAATGCGCGGCACGAATCGCGCAAATCCACGACGATTTCTCGACGTGCTTGCAAGTTGCCGCTGCTTGGCACGAGGGCGCTGCGTCGCGTGGTGGCAGTGCTAAACCAATCACCACCACGGGATGGAGGCTGGCGACGTCATCCATCGCCCCTGCCGTAAGCAGAAGCGTACAAACAGACAGAGGGCTTACGAGTCTTACGACACATCCTGTGACGTCCTCACCTACAAACTCGTCTCTTGAAAGAAGACCAGCACAGGAAAATCCATCCGTCTCCCGCCTCCCGCCTCCCGCCTCCCGTCTCCCGTCTCCGTGTCTACCTACCTAGGTAACAACCACACCATCACACCATCACATCATCATGGACTCCAAGGATCAGAGTAACAAGGGCAACAAGGTAAGCTGCGTCTGCAGACCACTGCTGTGCAGAGCAGAGTGGACAGCCAACCGACTGAAACACACACTGACTGGCCTCGCAGCAGGACGACAAACAGTTCTCCATCCAGCCCATAAAGGACGGCGGCGGCATCGATCCCAAGTTTGCGGCGCACCAGGCCCATCCCGGCCCAGTCGTGACGCAGAACATGCCGGCCCAAGAGGGCAGCAAAGATGATCGCAAGGCTAGAAAGGAAGAGTTGAACAAGTAGACAGGTGCAGGTGCAGGCGCAGGCGGTTCATGGGCAGCACCAGCTTGATGCGCGGGCACGGCGAGCCGCGAGCCTTATAAATTCATCATTAAATCCAACGTGATTTCTGGAATCAATGTCATTTCCCTCGTCCATACAAAATGCCGCGTCATGCAGCGATGACGCCAGCAGGGGCCAGCCCTGGCTCCATTTGACGTGGCTGTGCAGCCGATGCAGCCCAAGTAGCGGCTTCGCAGCCATTCAACTGCCCCGCCCTTGTGGGGCCCGCAGTTGAAGTTCAATCAAGCGCTTGATACGTTCTGATACGTCCCTCGATAACATGGACCACATCGCCAACTCATGAATCCGCCGCTCGCTTCACCCTTTCCTCTCAGCCACGACGAGAATTGCGCCCTCTCGACTGTCGCCGAACCGCACCGCGCTCACCCCAGAAGCAAACTGCAACTCCCGCCAACGCTGTGCATCAGACGGCACCGGAACAAGCGGCTGCCTGCCCAGCCACCTCGTTGCTGTAACCAGACGGACGGACCGGGCGGACCAGACGGCACAAAGGACGACGTCCGCCCCTGAGGACAACGGCCCATGCTCGAGCACCTGCTTCACAACAGCTGCCGAGCGTTCTTGATGCATAGCCGTGACCGCTTCGCGCCTTTCATCGCAGTCAAACATAATCACTCGCACCCTTTCCCGCTCCCACGATGCCTTCGGTTCTGAACGAAGACGACAAGAACACTGTCAAGCGCTTCATTCCAAAGCCGTCCAACAAGATCCAGGCCGTTGCTGTAGCCAGACTATACGTAGCCTACCCAAACAGGTCAAAATGGACCTACTCGGGATTACAAGGTGCCGTTGCCTTGGCCAACGACTTGGTCGGCAACACGTACTGGCTCAAGATGGTGGACATATCGGTATGTTCCCCGGCTGCGGCACCTCAAAAACAACAAACAGAGGCTCACTAACCGCACCCCATATCCGTCATTAGCCCTCCAACCGCGGAGTCATCTGGGATCAAGAGATCTTTGACACCTGGCGCTACAGCCAAGACCGCACCTTCTTTCACACCTTCGAGCTGGAGGACTGCCTGGCCGGCCTGAGCTTCGTGGACGAGAAGGAAGCCAAGCAGTTCAAGAAGAAGATGGACGAGCGCGAAAAGAATGCGAGCCGAGCTACGAAAGCGACACCCTTCGGAGGCGGATCCCAACCGGTCCAGAAGCATGGCCTGCTCGGCGGACTCTTCGGCCACCGGCACTCATCTGCTCCGTCACCACCGGCTGACGCGAGACAAGCCAGCATCCCGCCACCTTTGCTTCACCAGTCGCCCACGTCGTCGCCAAGTCTCAATGGGGGCTTTCCTGTTCCTTCGCAGTTTCCGCTGTTGGATGCCTTTGATCCTTTGTGGAGGGAGCACTTTGGCCAGGACCTCACAAAGAGGGGGCTGACCGATGATTTCATCAAGGACAACCAAGAGTTCATTGTCGATTTCCTGCGAGAAGAACAGAGGAAGGCGAACAGCTCGACACCGACGCCGCTGCCACCGCCGCTGCCGCCAGCAGCCCCGGCATCCTCCTCGGCGAAACGGGGAGCTCCTCCTCCACCCCCGGCACCAAGACGCTCAGGCAAAGCTGACGGGCCAGCCAAGGACGATGGCCCTCCGCAGCCGCCGCCGTCACCGCCTCGTCTCAAGTTCAACGCACCGCCGCCTCTGCCAGACGCCGGGAAGTTCGTCCATGTGGAACAACTCAAGCGAAAGGCGACATCAACGCCGTCGGCGTCGGCGTCGGCGTCGGCATCGGCATCGGCATCGGCATCGGCACCGCCCATGCCGTCGCATCACGGTCCTCCACCCCCACCTCGACCGGGCAAAACACCCATCGAGCCGGACAACTCGGGCCAAAAGATGGGCGTTCCTCCTGCCTTTGCCGGTTCGCGCGTTCCTGCCCCGTCGACGCCGAGTCGTGGGCCCGTGCCGCCGCCGCCGCCGCCGCCGCCGCAGCCTCCATCTCGAGCCAACGATGTTCATTCAGCATTTCCTGCTCCTCCGCCATTGCCTCCGAAAGTGCCAGTCGGAAATGCTCCTCCGCCTCTGCCACCTCCCAGCTCGCGACCTGTGCCGCCGGCGCCCTCAGCGGGCAATCCTCCTCCGCCGCCGCCGCCACCACCACCTCCTCAAATGTTGCCCAACTCCAATGCCCCTGCTCCTCCTCCTTTGCCTCCATCTAACGCTCCCCCTCCCCCTCCTCCCCCTCCCCCAATGCCAGCCATGAATAGTGCTGCTCCCCCCCCTCCACCGCCTCCCCCCCCAAACCGCGACTCGGGCTACTCGTCCGGTGCTCCCGCAGCGCCTCTGCCTGCTCCAGACACGAGCCGATCCGCCATGCTGGGGGAAATTCAAAAGGCAGGAGGCCTCGGCGCCCTCAAAAAGGTGGACCGAACACAGATCAGGGACCGCAGCGTTCCTCAAGTCGGCGGGACTTCTGAGTCTGGTGCCGCTGGTTCACCGGCTGGAGCTGGTTCTGCAGGCGGCGGCGGCGGTATGGCCGACGCGCTTGCCGCTGCGCTGAAGAAGAGAAAGGACAAGGTCGGCAAGAGTGGTGAGTTTTTTTTTTTTTCCATTACGGAAGGAAATTTACCTGTCTTTGCTGTGCCCATCGACACGTTGCGTTGCTTTGCTAACCCTGGTTGTAGATGACGAAGGTGATGATGACGACTGGGACTAGGTGTCTTTTTCTCCTTGTCCGTTTTGGAAGAAATGAGCAACATGCCCAGCGTGGTCCCTGGCCCCTGGCCCCTGGCCCGTTACGATTGCCCCATCACGGCATCGTTCCGTTGCAGTTGGGGTGACGCCAAAGCCGAGAAGAAGACCATTGTGTGATACGAGGGGGAAGCTCAAAAAAGTAGACGCGAAAAAGCAGTAGAGTAGAATGTTTCTTTCTTTCTTTCTTTTTTTACTTCTTCTTTTTTCATCCTTTTTTTTGTGGACAATGGCTTTTCCGACTTTGACGGGCTTTTTTTTTTTTGCTGCAGAGATTGGTAGGGGACGTGGGTGGGTGGGTAGGTTGGTAGGTAGTTGGGCTGCGCGGACGGAGGTGGTAGCTTGGGTTGGGTTGGGTGCTCAGCCGTGTTGGAAGGGGCACACAGAGAATACATATATATACATGTGTAAGAAACGTAGTCGCGGATCAATGTCTCTTGTGTGTTAAAAAACCAAACTCATCTCATATTCTTGTTTCATACTCATATATCTGTCAAACATGATTGTATTGTTCTAAAAGCCCCCCAAAAGAAGAAGATCAAGGAAACAAAACACAGGACAGATGGACGCGCGCCGTGACGTCTCTCCCACCACGAGCGGTCCCCAAGCCTCCAAACACTTTTCTTTTTTTTTTTTGTGGTCCCGTAGGGAAAGACTGTCGCGGGACCCGAGGGGATTACATCTCCGGGGGTTTGAGAGAGAAGACAGTGTTGGTGGTGATTGTGTGTATACACGAGACGGGTTGTTGAGAGAGGGGGCAGCGGGAGGAATGGGTGAGGGGATGATGGATGATGGGG
>SRQA01000672.1:0-18328 GCA_018360365.1 Claviceps citrina | reverse complement strand
GCCACTGATAGTCGTAGTAGGAAGAGTGGGTGCCTCCAGAGAGATCAAATCATCCATTGAATCGTCAGTAAGCTCCTCGTCTTGTTCAGTGGCAGACACTTCTCTTCCGATTGTCCATCTCTGATGCTTTTCCAGACTCACTTCAATGCGCGCCGGTTCGCTTCCTTTCACTTCCTTTTTCGGGAATCCATCTGGATCCAATTGAAACAGACATCGCGAGCAATCAATCTACGTGCATTGTCGCAGTGGCAAAAGAAGAAGAAAAAAGATGATGAAGAAGACGACACCAATCGTATGGATCATGTGGTGTAGGATGTGTGAGGTTGTTTCTTATTTGTAATTCGCCATGTAAGCCGATAAATCAAAGGGTATACCAAAACAAACAACAACTGGTGTAGCTCGGCTGTATGAAAGTAAGGGGAATATGCAATGCAACTTAGAAACAGCCTCCGTCGCCACCAGTGGAGAAGCAAAGAAAAAAAAGGCATGTAAGTGTTGGACTGTGATCAATGTGATAACAAGAAATGAAATCAAGCAGGCCAAAACAAAGTCATCATAGACATTAAGCAAGAAACAAGATTGACAAATTGACTGACACGGCGAGAAAAAAAACCAAGTAGAAAATATGAACCTTTTTTTTTTTTTGCAAAGGTGTCGCGTGGCAGGCTTGATATGCAAGTATATCGACTAGTCAAGAGTGAAGGACCATGAGACCATGCATGTTACTCAATCGCCCAAATCCTAGAAGCCGATGGGAGACAGTGGTTTGATGGGCGACAGAGGGCGTATATCCCCGACCCTCTCGGGGCTTTCATGTTCGCTATTTGTCGTCACGTTGGTAGAAATCGACGAGGCTTTTGAGCGAATACTGGCGTTGGAAACAGATGGTTGACGCTGCCGCGGCTCAACGTCGTGACCCGAGTTAGATGGTTTGCTGCTGTCGAGCGATGATTGATGACGGCCGGACATGTCCTCGTGCTGTGATGGACAGTCGGGTTGAGTGATGCCTCGGGGCGGTGGCTGGTCAAAGAGTCGGTACTCTTCCTCGATGAAACTGGCTTCGTTCCTGCAACCCTTCCAACAATTCCTCCAGTCGCAGACCAGAAACCTGAAACAGAAAGCGTCAATCTTCATGCAAGGTTGGAAACAGATGCACAGATTTCTAAAGTCCATCTTGTTCTTGTCCGAGTGCGCCAGCAGGAGGCTCAGATGACATGTGATGGCGAACAGGAGGTAGTAGTTGAAGGGAGACAGGTTGGATAATTCGTCGACGAGCATTTGTGGCACTTGGGTTGCCCCGGCGCATTCGCGCGCGATTCGGTCTTGCGCCTCTTTGGGGAACAATTCATCGGGTAGTTCTCGAAGCCAGGCCTTGAGCATGGACCCGATAATGTTGATGTCGTATAGACTGTCCTCTTCAAATAGGTTCACATCATATTCTACATGGACGTATTAGCACATCAGCTGCAATCTCTTTTCCTCCTTCTTTCGGAAAAGGCGGAAACATCAACGTACGCTCATCAAACTTTCTCTGCCACTTTTTGATTTGCGGGCCACTTCCAGGAACCCGATACAGTCCTTCGACGTCGCATCCTTTGTAATTCAAGTAGTCAATTGCGCGCCAAGGAAACGCGGGCATCCAAAACTCCGTCTTGTCCCTCGAGCTTTCCAGTCGTTTCGAGATGCGGGTTCGGCGCGTTTGTTCCACCAGAGGTAGATTGATGACTTTGAGCACATAATGCTCGTCGTCTATGACAGCATCTCTCTCTGTCGTGCTCCCACTGCGCGAGCCCTTTCCGAACAAACCCTTGCTGATAATATCAGCGGCCTTGGTAGAGGAATGGCGCAGTCCGCTGAAAAAGTTGGAGCCGTTGTCTTTCGAGATTGGCAAGCCCCCCCGCTCCTTGTCTCGTGATGAGTCCCGGCCCGTGGCCCGATCTTCGGACCGATTGCGCGTACTGGAATTCATCATGTCCCTAAACCCCCGCTCTTGAGCAATCGGGGCCGTTCGGAGAGAGACTGAAGTGTCGCAGGAGTCGTTGCGGACGAGTGTCGGCGGCAGGGGAGAGGAAGCGGCCGGTATGTGCCCGAGATCCTTGTCGCAGTTGGGTTTTGCGCGGCTCAGCAGAGCAAAGGATTTCGATTTGCTTCTTTTGCTCGTCGCAGGCGGGGCGGAGGTAGGGTCGTAATCTCCGAAGGACAGAGACAGCTCGGAGCGGGAGGGGAAAGAGGGGTTGGGTTTCTGCAAGAAATTTTGCTGATATGACAAATCTAACGACAGAGAGATTGATTAGCTCATGTTTCTCTCGCGTGATGCGCGATTCACCAAGTTCATCAAGGGTCCCAAAACATGGTGGGGTGTGGTGACAGTCTGGCAGCAACTTGGCAGCGGACGGATTGCAAGGGGGTTCGTGTCCAGACTGAAGCTGACGCTGCTGCCCTTTGTTGGCGGTGCTGCTCGGACTTTGCTTCGCTTCGCTTCTAGCAACAGCACTTGGATCATACCTCGGGACTGTGGCGCAGCGCAGCCGTCATCGGGACCGGGCGAGGTGGGCGTGTGCTGGCGGCCAGAGCCCTTGGACGAGGATTTGGCGAAGTGGAAAAAACCGCTCTTGGTTGCTGCTGGGCGGCGTGGCCCTTGGGTGGCGGCGCGGCGAAATGCGAGAGAGGAGGCAGATGGGGCAGATGGCGGGTTCTGGTCGGAAGAAGGCGAGGGCACGAGGGGAGGGCAGACGGGCGCGCTGCCGTCGCGCGGCGGCGGCTGGTGGTGGTGGTGGTGGTGGTGGTGGTGGTGGTGGTGGTGGTGCTGCTGCTGCTGTTGCTGGTGGGTTTGCTGCGGGTGGGTTTGCTGGTGCTGCTGGTGCTGCTGGTGCTGCTGGTGCTGCTGCCGGTGCTGGTTTTGCTGCTGGTTTTGCTGCTGCTCGTGCTGCTGCTGCTGCTGCTGCTGCTGCAGATGATGCAGATGATGCAGATGATGCGGTGGCAGCTGCGGCGGCAGCTGCGGCGGCAGCTGCGGCGGGTGATGGAACGTGGGCGGCGGGCCGTCGACGCTTGGCGGCTGGATGCTCTGCTGGATGCTCGGCGGGACGCTCGGCGGGACGCCGCTGCCTGCCTGTGCCATCTGCGGGCTCCTCCTGCCTGCAGCGAAGCGGCTCGTCGGCACAAGAGGCGCCAGCCGCGAGGACTGCGGCGAGATGGGCGTCGAGAGCGGCGGAATCGGCGCCGACAGTGACGTTGAGCTGATGGCCGTTTCAGCGTTGCCCAGCCGTGTGGCGCCCGTCACGCCCGTCACGCCCGTCACGCCCGTCACGCCCGTTGCTTCGCCATGGCCGGATGCGTTGTTGTCTGGGTACGAGGCCGAACCGCCGAGCGTCAACGGCAGCGGCGTCGGCTTGCGTCTCATGGCCATCTGGAGCCTGTCAGGCTGCTGTCAGGCTTGTGCTTGGGTACAAGACGGCCAGCAGCCAGCAGCGAGCCAGCAGCCACAGCCAGCAGCCAGAGCCCGTGTCTACAAGTGAGACAAGGCGAAACGCGTTTGAGGCGAGATGGCGCCGCCCAGCACCGCTTTCACATACAAACAACGCGGACGACGGGCAATTGGCTGGGCGGGAGCGAGGCGGTGGGTCACTGAGCGAGATCAGCAATGCGGGAGGGCAAAAAGAAAAGAGGCAACAAAGAGGCAACAAAGAGGCAACAAGAGAAGGAGAGGCAAAGAGGCGGAAAAAAGGTATGAAGCTGGCACGTTATTCCTGGCTCCTGGGCTTGCGGTTGGCCTCACTGCGGGACGTCCTTGTTATGGCCATGGGGTATGGGTAAAATCGCCCTTTTGATCAGATAGTTCAATTTCAAATGGCCGGTCGAGGAGGCTGAGCACTGAGCACTGAGCACTGAGCAGTGCGGGTGGCGGTCAGAATGGGCTAGTTCAGGGGTAGAACCGTGGCAAGCACTGCACTGAGACTCGAGAGTCTAGAACAGCAACGTTGCGCAGCATGGGGGTGGCTGCACACGTTGCTGGCTGCACGTTGCTGGCTGCACGTTGCTGGCTGCACGTGATCAAACGCACCCATGCCATGGCCCTGACCGACGGAAAGTCTTTTGTTTCCCACCAGTACCACCACGACCTATCAACTTCCCCATCCCCCCTCCACCCTCCATGGCTGCCCACGACGAACTGCCGGACGGCCCAAGTCTCGCGGTAGACGCACATGTGAAGTATGTGCAAAGCCTGGACACTCGAAAAGATGAGCTGGACTACTGGCTCACCGAGCATCTGCGGCTGAATGGCGTCTACTGGGGCTTGACTGCCTTGCATCTACTTGGTCGTCCGGATGCGCTTTCTCGCCAGGACACCATCGATTTCGTGCTCTCCTGTCAACACGACTCGGGCGGCTTTGGTGCCGCGCCGGGCCATGATGCCCATATGCTGTCTACAGTAAGTGCTGTGCAGATACTGGCCATGGTGGACGCCTTGGATGAGCTCGACTCGCGGGGAGTCGGCAAAGCCAAGGTCGCAAAGTGTAGGTGGTTTGTGGACAGTGTCCATTGTCTCGGTATTCATTATTCATCCGTCTGACCTGGGAAATAGATATAGCCGACTTGCAGGACCCCAACATAGGCAGCTTCTATGGTGATGAGTGGGGGGAAGACGATACACGCTTTCTGTATGGAGCATTGAACGCTCTGTCACTTCTTGGCATGCTATCCCTCGTTGATCTGGACAAAGCAGTCATTCATATCCAGAGCTGTGCCAACTTTGACGGCGGATATGGTCTCAAACCTGGTGCGGAGTCGCATTCTGGTCAAATCTTCACCTGTCTCGCCGCCCTCAGTATTGCCGGTAGACTCGACATCGTGGAGCGCGAAAAATTAAGCCGCTGGTTGAGCGAGAGGCAGACGCCTGGTGGTGGCCTAAATGGCCGTCCCGAAAAGGCCGAGGATGTCTGCTACAGCTGGTGGGTACTGGCAAGTTTGGCCATGCTCAAACGCACACACTGGATCGATCGTGAGTCGCTCGTTGCCTTCATCTTGAGCAGCCAAGATACCGAAAATGGTGGCATAGCAGATCGCCCTGGCGATATGGTAGATGTTTGGCACACGTGCTTCGGACTTGCTGGTCTTAGCCTTTTGGGGTATCCTCATATGGTACCTGTTGACCCGGTGTATTGCATGCCGAAAGCAATCGTTGATAAGCTAGTGAGGTGAAGGTCGAAGACTGGCTGGCCATTTCGACATGTTGATACCATCAGCAGATGGACCTTTCCTTGACCATTTTTCTCGCTCCCTCTTGCCATCTAATAACCTGCTAACCATGCTCCCCCGTGCTAGCCAGGGTACAAGGCGAGAGAAGAGCAATCCTTGTTGGTATTTTCAGAGGCTTCGTCTGTTCCATGAGGAATCTGCCTCGTAACGTCCTTCAAACATGATTGATGCATGTAGACCCATAGTAGCATAATAAAAATCTCATATACACCCTCATGTTACAACCTTCAGTGCCTGACATATATGGCCGCTGACAGCCTTCATAGCAGATCTGGTTCACAGACGCTTAGCCTCTTGATACACTGAATCGATTGCTACCATCCGTCTGCTTGACCTCACAAAGATGGTCGCCACATCAAGGCTCAATCTACCGAGTACTTGGAAATGGAGCGCTCGACTGCGGACAGGTGGACGCGTATCAAATCATGAGCACCCGACTGTGGTCGAATAACTGCTTATCTGCTAGTCTGCTAGTCTGCCAGTTGCCAGTTGCCAAGCTGCCCAGCTGCCCAGCTGGCCAGCTGCCAGCTGCCACGGATCGCATCTGGTTGATCAACGGCTGGAAGCTCGCGAGCCCGAGGAAGGAACCCATAGCAGCCAGCCATGGCTCAAGGGCCATTGACTGCAGCACGAACATTCCAAAGTCTTCTCAAAGCACCTCAAAATCGACCTACAAGGGCCGGTTGAATCAACCAAGCCGAGTTGGCATCAGTCCATGAGCAATGCTTCCAGAGCTAAACACTGGCAAGGTCACAAGCGCAAGCCTGTTCTCACCCGCCAAGTTCTTCAAGGTGAACCTTTTGGAATAGTAGGGCAGACAGTTTTCTCCTCCCCACATCGCTGCTTCCTTTTTACTTTCCCCGACAACAATAAGTTGCCCCCCCCCCCCCCCCCCCGGATCCATCCTCATGACAATACAGACGGTAAGAGCGAGCAAGCATCTGTCTTGCCTGCGATCCTCTTCCCTCGGCTAACGACTCTTGGTCTTTGGCTCTTCCTCTTTGTTTTCTTTCCTGCTCGCGTCAGGCTCTACTTTGAATCCCATCTTGCTACAGTTGCCATTTTCCCAATTCCATAATCCTATGTTGCTTCTTTGCTCCTGAGCTCTCGGTTGTATGGCATGTCTGCGTGGTTGCTGCATTCTGTCTCCAAGTCTCCTTTGACGCCGCGGCTGGTGAAATTATCTCGGTCAGGGACGGCGTTGCGCAGAGTCTGCTCTGTGTCCGGGTCTGAGATGTGGTGCATTTCTCGCCATCACTTACTGTACCCCAGTACTAATCCTGAGCTTTAGGACATGGCATCGTCACTTGAATCCACGAGAGATTGCACTCCATTGTCTGTTTCAACGACCAGGATTATCCCGCTGCTTTGCACAGTTTGCCCGGAGGCGCCTCGCTTCTCCGATGTCTCTCATCTACTCACGCACATCGCTTCCAAGGGGCATCTACATCACGAAACTCAAACCAAGCTCAAAGCGCACCAAGACATTGCAGCGTCCGTCACCCTGCAGCAATATGAGCGGTGGTACAAGGATAACGGCATCGAAACCCTCCTTGTCGAAAGGATGAGGGCCAAACAAAGGAAGGAAGCTGTAAAGAACAGTCGCAAGCGAGATTCGACACCATTTGCGCCGTCCAAAGTATGTCGATGGGTTTTTGCCCTTACTCCCATTCTTGCACAATAACTTATTAACATCCGCGCCAGCTCAAAAGGAAACCCAGACGGTCCAACCAAAGAACAGCTCTGAAAGCAGAAGAGATGGATTTTTCGAATGACTGCTCGCTGTTTCAAGAGTTTTTCCCTTCCGATAATGACATCGAGGTGGATGAGGAGTCCATTATTGGTGGTGACATGCTTTCACTCAAGGGCCAAGTCTGGCCCGGCATGGGCAAAATGGATCTTGCTAACGAGGACATGAAACGGACGCGCAATCAGAGGAAACCTAATTCCGTCATCGAAAAGATGCGCCGAACGTCTGAGAGGATTGAACCAACTCAAGTAGTCATGACCTCGGAGTTCGAGGTGGAGCGGATCAAAGGCGTGTATGATGGCAGCTCTTCACCGAGTCCTGATCAAGAGGCAGAGGTAAACATTCCCGACAGGAGAGTTTGGTTCTCGATCCCTTCTTAGGTCTAACATTTTTAGACACCGAAAAGGGTTGCTAGACCCAAGCGGAAACGACCTCAACCTCTTGCCGAAGTTTCGGCCAACATTCCTCGACGTGGCCGACGACCCTCGAGCCGTCGAAATGCAGTAGCCAAGAATAAATCATCTGCACCGAAGGAGAACATGAATGATGCACTTCTCCCGAACCCTCCCCATTCAACTTCCATAAGACACGGACACGATGTCTTCCACGATGATGAAAACAGAGCGTCCGGTATGGCTCTTTGATGTTTTGCTCTTTTTTGGTTACTCTGCTAAAAGCTTCAGACATGTACGGCGAACGACTCTTTGCATCTTCTTCTTCTTCACGTCATAATCAAAGGTACCTGATACACACAAGCATTCTCGACCGTACTTTGGATACACAATCATTATGTCTAATTTGTCTCAAGATATGATGCCGGGACCCGATTCGGCCTTCGTCACTACAGCTGCATATCCCAGTCGCCCCTCGTATCTCCTTCCCCCCCAACGAGAGATGGTCCATCTCGCCTACTCACCTTGAGAAATACGCCTCGTATAAGAGAACAGAGCAGCTTTTGCGACACATACACTGGTAATACCAGTTTTCGTAGGTCATCCTTGATGTCAAGAACCAATTCTTTCCGTCATCAACGATAACCTAATCCATGATGCAGCCCCTGCGAGTCTTTCCGGGTCTGCTTTTGGTGTCAACGACTCTCCAATCTACAATTATGGATCTCGGTTTCCATTTCCAGCATACTCAAACGTGGCAGTTTCCGGGAACGACATGTTCCATTTCAACACCAATCATCACCTGCAGCAAGCGAAGCAGGAAGCTCATCCAAGCCCGGTACATAGAGATCTACTCGACGGACCAAGCAACCCTCAATTTTTTCACATGCCACAGTCTCAGTCGAACCCTCTTTTCGCTCAGGATCGTGGGATTTTTGGCTCATATCATGTCTCGGAGCCAATGCAACCCCTCTCAGGTCTGAACCTCGATCCTTTGAATCAATCCGCCGGGCATAATCAAACCTCAACAAATAATGGGCAACAAGTCCGAAGTAATTCAGTCGACAGCAGCATCAAGAACGAACAATCTAGAGTCACGGTCGACGGTGAGATGCCCGGAGACTGTAAACATTCTGGTCTCGCTGAGAATGAAGTTTGGGTAAGCACAGAAACGTTGGACCTTTGAGAGATGGTCAACGGCTTTCCTGTGCGACGGAACATCCAGCCATCTTTTCGGAAACACAATGCAGGGAGTGCCTCTGGTGTGCAAAAGAAAAAGAGGACCAATTTACTTACGGTTCCTTGTCCCTCTCTCACATGTTTTTTTCGGCTCAAACTTGTGCGCAGTCGTGGGTCGGCGTTCTGGGGCAACGATATCTTCAATCAAGCTGCTTCATATATCCTCAGCAGCATCCATAGCAGCGTGTATCTGAGTATATCCTACATTTCTGGGTTACTGCATGGGGTAAAATACGTTTTCATCACTACGCAAGTCACACACGGCCAAGGCGGGCAGCCCAAGTGGCTGGAAGAGGCAGGCTTCATCCAGAAGGGTTAATGGTCGTGTCGTATGGACATTAATCACACAATCATCAATGTTAATCATGAAAAAGCCATGGCCGTGTTCACAAGGCCCCGTAGAAAGTCTAGTAGTGCTCACATGTGTGCATGACGCAGATAGCTGACCAAAAAGGAACATATACAAACAACTGACACTTTTTGTCTCTTTTGTCGGGGGAGGTGACCTGGGAAGGTGACCAGCAGATTACGCTACAGCTGTTCTATGCCGGCAATGAGATGGTCCAGGTTATCCGGTACGCCTCGGAGAACCTCGGTCAACATTCGGCTAGCCGCTTTTAGCCGGCGCGTTCGCAGATCCAACTCCAGCTCGGTCGATTTGTGAGCGGCCAGTTCAATGACCTTTTTCGGAATGCGAGCCAAACGCGCGACGTTGAGACCATATGATCGATGCGCCACGCCCTCTCCTACCTCGTACAGGAAGGTGATTTCCTCTTCCCCATCGGCGCCCCTGCCAGCGGTGAACTTCATGTGCAGGTTGGTGACGCCGGGCAGTCCGTCGACGACCCTGGCCAGGTTCTGGTAGTGGGTGATGAAGAGGGTGAGGCATCGTGTCTCGGTGACGACGTGCTCCAGGACGGCCTGGGCAATGGCGGCGCCGTCGTGGGTGCTGGTGCCACGACCGAGCTCATCCAGGATGACGAGGCTGCGCGGTGTGGCGGAGCGCAGGATGCTGGCCGTTTCGGACAGCTCGACCATGAAGGTGGATTCGCCGGCAAAGAGGTTGTCCCTCGCGCCGGTGCGTGTGTGAATGGCGTCGCACAGGGTCAGCGAGATGGCGGCGGCGGGGACGAAGGATCCGATCTGGGCGAGGAGGACGTTGAGGGCCAGGGCGCGCACGTAGGAGGACTTGCCGCCCATGTTGGGGCCCGTGATGAGATGGGCCAGCGGGGAGGGGTGGGCGAGGGTGGTGGTGAAGGGGATGTAGCCGCTCTCGATGGTGTGTTCGGCGATGGGATGGCGGCCCTGTGTGATGCAAATGGTGGGCGTGGGCTCTGATGATGATGGTGGTGGTGGTGATGACGGCGACGACGGCGACGACGACGACGCTGGCAGGAAGGTGGGCTTGCTGTAGCCCGGCTGGGCGGCCACCTTGGACAGGGACAAGAGGCAGTCGAGCGACGCGAGGGCCGAGACGGCATCCCGAAGGGGCTGGTACGCGGACGAAATCTCGGCGAGCAGGTCCTTGAAGGCGCGGTCGCAGGCGGCGGCGAGGGCCTCGCGGTGCTGGTCGCGCTCGGTGATCATGGCCGCCACCTCGGGCGTGTGGAAGCGCGAGACCTTCTTGGTGCCCGAGATCTTGGTCCACGAGGCGGGCACGTCCTTGACGTCGCTGTTGGGGACCTCGATGAGGAACTCGATCCCGGCGACGGTGACGTACTCGGCCTTTTTCTTCTTCAGCTTCTGCGCGGCGGCGGCGAGGTGCGCGTGGAGGTCGTGCTCGACGTGGGCGATGCCCATCTGGTGGTCCTGGATGTCTTCCGTCTGGTACTCCTCGCGGAGGAAGCCGTACTTGTCGTCCTGCCGGGCCGCGGCCGGGTTGACGCGCTCGAGGTAGGACACGACCGTGGGCAGGATCTGGGGCAGGGCGGCTATGGCCGAGGCGAGGACGGTGGCGGCAAAGGGGGCCTCGGCCGGGGACCGGACGCCGGCGTAGTGGGTGGCGATTTTCTGCAGCGTCTGGAGCACGGACAGGAGCTCCGGCCGCGTGCACTTGCCGTAGTAGATGCGGATGAGGGACCGCTCGAGGTCGGCCTTTGTGGTCGCGAGCAGGCGCTCGAGGTCGTCGACCGGCGCGGTGGACTGCTTGTCGAGCAGCTCCTGGACCGCGGCCAGCCGGGCCTCCAGCGCGGGCCGGACGAGGAGCGGGCGGCCGACCCATTTGCGGAGGAGGCGCTGGCCGAAGCGGGTGAGGGTCTTGTCGAGGGCCCAGAACAGGCTTCCCCGTTCCGAGTGGTCGGTCGAGTTGCGGTAGACCTCGAGGCTCTCGAGCGTGGTGCCGGTGAGGAGCATGTGGGACCTGGTGCTGAAGCTCTGGAAGTGCTTTGTGAGGTCGAAGACGTGCTCGAGGCCGTACTCGCGGAGGTGCGTCATCATGGCCGAGAGGCAGATGGTGACTGGCTCCGGGAGATGGAGGACCTTGTCGAGGAGTGCGCTGCCGCCGTCGCCGCCGCCGCCGCCGCCGCCGCCGCCCGTCTCAGACGCCTCCTTCGCCTTGTCGGCGTAGAACCGGGTGACGTGCGAGTGCGCCTCGGCCGCCGCTGCCTGTCCCCGCGGAACGCGCTCCACCCGGCTTCGATCGCCAAAGACGTTGGTGCTGCTCCCCGACAGATGCTGGATGAGCTTGTCCGTTCCCTTGCTGAGGTTGCCGACGATGAGGAACTCGCACGGCGAGATGTGCAGCAGTCTGGTCTCGACTTCGCTCCGCATGAAGCCGTCTTGGAAGTGGTCGTAGATGATGTCGCCCGTGGCCGGCTGCACGGCTAGGATTCCCACGTCGACCCTCTCGTCCATGCCGCCGCCGCCGCCGCCTCCTCCTCCTCCTTTGGACTTGGCCTCCGTTTCCGTGATGCAGAGGAGGTAGCCGCCGGCGGGGGCACCCTCGGCTTGCTGGTTCAGCTCGCCCACCTCGTCGATGTAGGTTCCTTTCGTGTAGAGGTTGGTCAGTTTCCGGACAAACGGGGCGTTGCGGTTGTCGCCCGCCTTCTTCAGGGCCGCCGTCTCGACCTGGCGGACGACGCCGACCTTGTGTCCCGCGGCGACGAGGCGTTTGGCGTGGACGGGGAGTCGGTGGACGGGGATGCTGGCCGAGGCGAAGCGGTCGAGATGTGCTTCTGAGGGATCTGCAGGATGCGCCGCTTGTTAGTCGAGCACAGTAGAACAGTCAGGTACTACCTAGGTAGGTAGGCAGTGGGCGATGGGCAGTAGGTACGTGAGGGAAATCTCCCGTGCGGACATACGCTCGTCATATCGCAGCTTTCCGGGTATGCACACGATACTAAGCTCCTTGGCGGCGATTCTGGCATCCTCGCCGAAGAAGCGGAACTTGTAGCCGACTTCCACGATGAGAAGTGTGTCCATGTGTTTCCGCTTAATGTCCAGGACCTGCATCTCCATGGGCGTAAGCTTGCCGCTCTTGGCGCCCTTCTTCTTGGTCGTCTTGGTCGGAGCCGGGGCCTCGTCCTGGTCTTCTTCTCCTTCGCCGTCCTCCTCCTCTGCCGCGGGTCCCTCTTGTGCCGGGGCGGTCCTGGATCTCCAAGTCAGGGCGTCCGGATGGCCGAGCTTCCTGACGAACCGCTGATGCAATGCCGCGCTCTCCCTTCGGCTCTCCTCGTCAGAGTGCCCGTCTGGCGCTGCCGTCGTCGTTGCCCGTGGATTGGATCCGTCATACGAGAACCGTCCGGCGCGTGATGCGGATACTGCCTTGGCATGGGCAGGAGCCTCGGCAGGGTTTCCGTCGGCGGCGGCGGCGGCGGCGAAGGCGCCATCATCTTGTCCATTCGCGTCGTGCCCATGGCCCTTGGCCTTTTTCGCGGGCCGTCCAGCGCCTCCGTTGCCGTGATCGGCATCGTCGCCTAGCGGGCGCTTGCTTGGCTGAGAGTCGGCGCCATCCTTGACGGCGGCGGCGGCGGCGGCGGCGGCGGCAGCTCGGGCCTCACTCTGCTTCTGAAAGGATGCAGCCAGTCCATTGGCCGTCCTCGGCGTGAAGAAGGAGGTCAGCGACTGCTGCTTCTTCTTTTCGGAAGACTTTGGCGCCGGAGCCATTGCTCACGGGGCGATGGTTGGCGAAGTGGAGAGTGAGCTGCTTGCTGCCTTTTGATGAGGGGCGGGCCGTGGGATGCTGCTCGTGGGTGAGATGCTCGTGGGTGAGATGCTCTTGGACCTGCGCCTCGCCCCCGTCGCTTGCTGGGATGTCTGTCATCTCACGTCCAGGCGCGTCGTCAATGACCGTGGATGGATGAGCTTTGGCCAGACGCGTAAAGTGGGGTGCAGGTGCAGCGCGGCTGCCCCATCCTGGGCCCATCCACCGGACTGTCGCCATTGGGCTAGTCGGACCCACTTGCCGGTCTGTGGTCGACCCCTGCCAGGCTGCCACTGAGGCTGCCAGCTGCGAGCCAACAAGTGCGGACGGACCCTGCATTCCGACACAAAGTAGCTTCGACATGCTCGTCCTCACGGGAACGACGATTTGGCCGTCATCAACAAACGAACCTCCGCATGGCTTTTAGAGGCGTATGCATTGCTGTGGCCAGCTTTGTCCCCCCCCTCCCCGAGCCAGACTCAGCATGCTTGCGCAATCTTGATTCCGGGTCACGCGTACGCTCCAAACCGGCCGGTCGGTCTTGACTCGGTCTGATCCGATCCCTCTTGCCGTCATGGCGGCCCTCACGACCCAATGGAGCTCCGCCTCAAACACGCGCCAGAAGGCGTTTGAGGATGCCAAAAAGATGCAAAAGGCCGTGGTGGAGTCGTGCTCACGGTCGGGCCAGGAGATCCCCAGGTACCAGCTGTCAGAGCTCATCGGCAAGGGGAGCTTTGGTCGTGTCTACAAGGCCACCTCGCAGAAGACGGGGCAGCTGGTGGCCGTCAAGATCATTGACATTGAGGAAAGCGACACTGTCAATCCGAAGCTCGCCGATACCTACAGCGACTTGCTCAAGGAGATCAATGCTCTGCAGTTGCTCAGCGCAAGCGGGGCCAAGAACATCAATCATGTCATCGAGGCACTTCCCGTCGGCCAGTCCATGTGGATGATCACCGAGTACTGTGCCGGCGGGAGTGTCGCGACCCTGATGAGACCGAACGCTCCGAGCGGACTGCAGGAGAAGTGGATCATTCCAATCCTCCGCGAAGTTGCTGAGGCCCTGCGATGGGTTCACGGCCAAGGCATCATTCATCGCGATATCAAGTGCGCCAACGTGCTCGTGACCGAGGTCGGCCACGTTCAGCTGTGCGACTTTGGCGTCGCCGGCATCATCGAGACCAAGTCTGATAAACGGACTACCGTGATCGGCACGCCGCATTGGATGGCTCCCGAGTTGTTCGATCCATCAACATTGTACGGCACAGAGGTCGACATCTGGGCTTTCGGCTCCCTGGTGTATGAAGTCGCCTCGGGTCTTCCTCCCAATGTGGTCGAAAGGATTGGCTTCTCGAATTTGGGATCACATCTCAAACAACATACTCCGCGTCTGGAGGGTGACTGCTATTCCAACGGACTCAAGGACCTTGCTGCCTATTGTATGCAGCATGACGCTTCCAAGCGACCGACAATTGAGCAGATACAAAGGCACAGGTACATCTTCAAGACTGAGGAAGAATATCCCGCAGCATCCCTGTCGCACTTGGTCCGGGCCTTCAAGCTCTGGGAGGCCCAAGGCGGAGATCGACGATCTCTCTTCTCCATGGGAGGCGCACAGGGTCCGTCGGAACTGTCTTCCACGGCCCTGGACAATGACGATTGGAACTTTAGCACGACGTCCGCCTTTGATCAGCAAGTGCTCGATGACGGAGATGCTCAGGACGTCTATGATGTCTATGGCACAGACGTCGACTTCAGCCATGAAGCATACGAGGAGACATCCAAGCCCCCAAAGGGAAAGTCAAGGAGACGAAAGCCTCCTCGCTTGCCGTCGCTCAAGGCGCCGTTGGAAAAAGTCTTTGACCCAAACACTATTTCCAACTACGAAGACAACTCGAGATCCTATTACGGCAGGCTTTTCCCAGCCCCTGTTTCTGACCTTCCCCTGCGAGACGAATCGGCAGCTCCGGCAGATGTGCGAGAGTCGCTGATTGACCTGGATGCTTCTTTACATGGAAGCGAGCTTTCTCAATTTGTCGACCTGGGAACCATCCGCACGGGTAATGCGCGTGCCTCTATAGAGTATGACATGGGAGACACGTCTTACAGTAACCCGGCCTTGAGCAGTCCGGCGGACGCGAGCAGCAACAACAGGCGGACACAGGATTGGAAGTTTCCCACCATGCCACGAGCCTCTCCGGCGAATCCCGACCTTTTCAGGTTTCCGCAGACGAGCCAGGCTGCTGCGTCTACCAGCTGGGCACGGCCACCTTTGGTTCGTCATCCTACAGAACCATACCAGACGTCAATGGCGTTTGACGAACTTGCCCCCTCGAGTTCGGGCAGCGTGGATCACCGCACCTCAGTCGGTAGCCTCATCGACCTGGACATGAGTTTCGCAGACTCGGCAGCAGACTTGACCCGACCATCGACGGCGCAGTCGGACATTGGCTCGGTGAACGGCTCAGAGGTGGGCGGTGCTGCCAATCCGTTTGAGCTGGAGAAGCACGCCTCGCTCTACGTCATGCCCACGACGATTCGAGAACCATCCATCTACGTGTCGGACGGTTTGGACTTGTCAAACGCACTTGCCGACCTGCCTGGCATGACCTCCGACAGTGAGCAGCACCAAGCCCGGGAAGCGGCCCCGGGCACTCGCAACCAGCAAGAGGACGATGCCACAGCTCGGCCGTACTCACTTAGCGAGTTTGCCGACATGGATCCAGAGGATGTGACGCCGCAACCAACAGCAGGACCGAACCATGACACGTTTCCCCTGACCTATCAAGAAGACCCGGATTCGCGGCCATCGGCATCCGAGTTCAACGCCGGCGCGGAGCCGTATCAACAAGACGCCGTGTTGCCGCCCATGCCCGAAGCGCCATCTCCACGCGTCATGCAGGGTCAGGCATCAGCCGACGAGGTGAAGGAGGAGCTCCGTCGGCTGGCGATGAGCTTGGGCGACCATCTGAGCCATGCACATGCGTACATGTCCAGTCTTGGTATCCGAAGAGCCAGCGTGACCCGACTGGAGGCGGTGGGTGATGAGGACCGAGACTGGAGAGGGATTGGAAGTGGGAAGCATGATTGAAGTATTGGGGAATAAAATAGAATGCACCACCATGATTGAATGGAGTCACACGGACAGGGACCGGGACCGGGACCCCTTTATTTTTTATCTTTTTTTTTTTTTTCGGGGAGGGGGGGGGAGGGTAATGAATCTGTACGACATGGGAATGAATGGTTTTGAATTAGAAAGGGCCGCTAGACGAGATACAGGGTTTGATGCGAACGGGCGCGTTTTAGCTGCTGGGTCGGCAATGCAGGCCGATTATGAGGCCGGGAGTCGTTTCGCTCTGGTGGCAGCAGCACGTTGGGGAGAAGGTGAGAAGGCGCATGGAAGAAGACATTTTGATTTTGTGATTGACCTTGGTTGATTTCTTGTTCTTGTTTCCTTGTTTTGTTTTCTAGTCTTTTTTTTTTTTTCTTTCCTTGATATATATACATATATATGCAATTGTCATGACGTGTGTCTGAGTGCTAGTCTGCAAAGTGTCTGCGTAGTCGGGTAGACTTCATTCATTCATTCATGTAGACCTCTCCGCTCCCCCTTTTCCGCCCCCTTCACCGTACAAGAGTTCCTATCCTGTTCAAAAGCCGACCAGGTCGGCCATCAACAAAGCCTGGTACGTCTCAATCACGTCTCCCAGCTTGACCAACACACCCGCGGCCAACATGGCCACGTCGTCTTCGTGGTCCCCTGCCCCCCCGCCTTGGCCCTGGCCCCTCGTTCGCTCAAACAGAGCGGCGACCCAGGCCCTCGACTCGAGCAGCTCCCTGCCCTGGTCCTGGCACAGCCGCCGCATGTTGTCGGCGTTGAGGTCGAGCAGCACGGACAGGGCGACGAGCCAGGCCCGCGTGGCGGGCACGTCGGCCGAGACATGGGGCCTCACCCGGAGGAGGAGGAGCCACAGCTCGGAGGTCATTTGCGGGAGGGCGAGGGTGGACGGGCCGGCGGCGTGGACGACGACGGCCAGCGTCTGCAGGTACAGGGCCAGGAGGGCCGGGTTGAGCACGAGGAGGGGCTTCTGGGACGAGGACCGGAGGGCGAGCTGGAAGTGCGCGGTGAGGGGGCCGAAGAAGGAGGTGGAGAGGAGGGCGGCGGTGGTGTTGGGGATGGCGCGGACGCGGGCGCGGGCGCGGGCGCGGTCGGACTTGGACTCGGACTTGGACTTGTGGTGGCGCGCGGTGAGGGTCTGTAGCTTGAGGGCGTCGGGGCCGGTGACGGCGTCGGCGGCCTGGGCGGCGAGGGGGTCGAGGAAGGAGGCGGCGAGGGAGGTTGTGATTCTGGTGAGGGCGTTGGGCGGGAGGGCGTGGAGTTGCTGCGGTGGTGGCGATGATGATGACGACGACGGGCCTCGCTCGAGGTAGTGCTGTTCCGTCTTGGCGGGCAGGCGCTTCGGGGCAAAGCCCGACGGCGACGACGACGACGCCGCCTCATAGTCGGAGGGTTCCAGGCCGGCGAGCTCCCGGGCCGCGAGGCCGAGCGTGACAAGCACGGCGCTGCGGCGCGAGAGCGAGTAGTCGCCCTCGAAGAAGGTGCGGGCGAACCACGGCGCCATGCACGCGGGCTGGGCGACGACGAGGGCGCGCATGCCCTCGAGGCGGAGGCGCTCGAAGCCGTCGAGCTCGAACTTGTCCTCGAGGCCGACGAGCAGGCGGGCGAGCTCGTCGGCGTGCGAGCGCACCTCGGTGCCGTGGTTGGCCTTGCGGCGGATGAGGAGCGGGGCCGTCTGGATGGCCAGCTCCTGCCGGTCGGGGGAGTCGGAGTCGCGGAGGAAGGCGATCAGGTCGCGGACGTAGACGGGCGGGTTGGGCTTGTTGCGCCGGACGAGGGTCGCGTCGTCGTCCGAGTCGTGGGGGTCGGGGTCCTTGTCCAGGGGCAGGGGCAGGGGCAGGGGCAGGGGCTGCAGAGGGTCTTGGTCGGGGGAGGATTCGTCTGACGAGTCGACTTCCTCGACGATGGGCCTCGGTCTCGGCCGGGACGGTGGGACGGGCTTGGGCTTGGGTTTGGGTTTCGGACTGGGTTGTGGCCGGGATGGCGGTGATGACGTCGGTGTCGATGCCGAAGGGCTGGAGAGGACGGGCTCGGCCGGTCCGACGGGGTCGGCCACTCGGGTGAGGCTCTTGAGCCATTGCGCCTCGTCGGACTCGGTCTCGTCCATGTGGAAGTCGAGTTTCTTGGCGGCCGAGTCCTGCAGCATGGACAGCGCCTCGCCGACGCAGAGGCCCAGGAAGCGCGCCCTCGGGTGCGTCGAGGCGATGCGGTTGGAGATGGCCCTCAGGTAGGCGGCCGAGCGCAGCAGCATGGCCAGCTTGAGGGGCGCCAGGCGGGCGACGTAGCCGGCCGCGAGCAGCAGGATCTCGGCGTGGGCTTGCTGCTGCAGGATGGCCGTGTGCCTGATGTAGAGCTGGTCGCCGAACTGGCCGACGCTCTTCTCCAACACGGCCGCAATGCGCTCCCGGTCTTCCGCCAGCACGGCCACG
>SRQA01000671.1:0-18331 GCA_018360365.1 Claviceps citrina | reverse complement strand
TATAAAGGGCTTAGAAAATCTTTAGCTTATTATTAAAGAAGTTATATATCTCTTTACTATACTTTTCCTTATTAAAGTAAATCTTATAAAAGTTTATAATCTTCTATAATGCTATTACTAGGTCTAATTCTAGTGGGGAGTGAAGTAAAGGATAAAAATACTTATAAGATCTCTAATAATTAAGGTTGTTATTAGGTGCGGTGGTACGTTGCTACTATCCTTATTAAGGAACATTTCCCTTAGACCTTTATTATAGTAGCAAATCCTATATCTAAGCTGCTTTAATGCTTAGGTCTAGAACTAACCCTTAGGGCTGTTATTAAGTAGGCTTATAAGATCTCCTATTAAAGTTAGGAAGGCCTAGGGGAGCTAACTATTATGTTAGCTCTTGCCCTAAGCCTTAGGGAGGCCTGTAAGGTGCTACTTCTATTATGTGTAAATATCTTTACTAATCTACTATACTAACTACAGTAGGAGGTTAGTCTAGTCTATAGAAGCTCCTAGTAGGAGTAGGAGAAGCGAGGGAAATATTACTTAGTCCCTGCTAAGGGTTAAGTTAACTCCCCTAGTAGTAGTAATCTTCTAGGTTCTATAAGAGCTTATAGTTACCTATAGGGTTATAACCTATTATAGGATTTAATACTACTAGCTAGTATTATAGGGATTTAGGGAGCCTAATCTTATAGGGTATTTAGGGGGGTCTTTTATAACCTTATTAATTTCTAGGTTATGTTATAGGGAAGGTAGTTAAAGCAAATAAAGGAAGAGGGGAATTCCTTATAAGGTAAAAATATAAATAATTCTTTAGTGCTACTCTTTACTATATTTAGGAAGGTAATTTCTAAAGCTATTAATATAGGGTGCTATAGTAAGAGGGAGGATAGTTGCTATGCCTGCTTGCTAGTGAATATAATCTTAATTATAAGGGATGTAATAACTCTCTGTTAGGATCCCTTAGTCTAGTCTTAGCTTGTATTACTATCACAAGCTTGCTAGTAATAAATAATTAGTCTAATAGGAAGTAAATATTATATTTTTGTAGGAAGTTATAAAAAACGCAAATAACTTTAGTGTTCCTATATTTAAAAGCTTCTTTAGTTTAGTCTGTAAATTAGTCTCTAAGCTTCTACTAAAGGAGCTTACTAAAAAGGTCTTTAGTCTTAGCTTTTATAATAAAGAAAGCGATTCGGCTACATATTTTAGTACTTATAGCCTTGCTAAGATTAAAATCTAATAGGTTAAGCTTATGCTAGTCTGCTATAATTGCTCTTCTATATATTAATAGGATCTAAGGGAGCTCTAGGATCTTATCGTTAAGATTAACGGATTAGGGGCTTTGTTTACCCATAGATGTGTGTTATATTTAGTGGTAAAGAAAATAGAAATCTATTAAAGCAAGCGGCATGGTGCTACGGTAAGCTTCCTTTCTTAGCACGAAACGGCTCTGCGAATAGACCCTAAAGAGCTTCCCTAAAGGGGATAAATTAAATCTATTTATAATCGTAGAATTGTCTTTTTTATATTACTTTCTTTATTTAGTAGGATTAACTCTACTAATTTTGTAAAAAATCAGCTACTATAAGCGGAAACTAGCGTTCTACAGAATGCGTGAATCTAGCTAATCTATAGTGTAATCACTACTAATTAGTGTTAATTTGTACACAGGCGAATTAATAATAAAGGTACAAGAAAATAACAAGTAATGCGCGCGCAAAAGGAAGTACTAGGATTCTAGTTAACATTATTAATATTACTATCTAGCTGGCTAAGTGGGAGGCCTTTTAGTGGTTTTTGTGATGCGCAAAGTTGTGGGTCACGTGACCGGCGCACTGGCCACCCATCCGAGGCGAGCTCGGATGCGGCCAATCAGGATGCGCCGGGTCCACGTTGACCCGACCCGTTGCGTTGATATCAACACTTTTTTTTCCTTCTTTTTTCCCCTTCCTTTATGCATATCTCTCTCCATTTGTCCCCATTTAGGCGTCAAAGACTCTCCGCCTACACCACTCATAACTCGGGACAGCGAACAGTTCGTCCAAGGTTAAATAATTTGAAAAGAAGAAGAAAAAGGATTAAAATCCCCTTCGTGATAGCACATAAAGGTTAAGACAAAAAGGCTCAAAGACTCATGACAAAAGACCAGACAAGGGGAAACAAAAAAAAGGGGGTGGGATGTGCTGGGTGTGTGCTTATGAAAGTCTGACCAAAAACAGCTGCACAAAACGGCTAAGTCGGCGCCTTGGCCCTCATCTCGTCCACTGCGCATCGCGCTTTTAAGCATGAATTTAAGCGTTGCAAGCCACCTGTCTTGGCATGGAGCCGTGGCTCGCACACAGTAGCATTAGCAAAGAGCATCGACACGAGCGGCTCGGCACGACGACGCAAAGGCTCTGAGGAGCAACAACAAGCGGCACGAAGTGACGGAAAAGAAGAGCAGGATTGAATTTCGCGTCGTCACCGGACTTTTTCTGATCCTGCAGGCCACCTGATAGAATGAACATAAAAATATCATCACAAATTGGCCGGCACCGTGTCCCGCAAGGTCACACTGTAGCGAGAGAGGCAACTGCGGGTGCCACGGGCCCCAAAAGGAAAGACAAAAAAGAGAATGGCAAGGGTTGAACAGACTGGCCCGGAAGCTTGGCACACTGTCGAGATGCCGTTTGAACCGACTTGGCGACTCCCTAGCCGCCCAATGGCAAATAGGTCCGCTGTCTATGGTGGGATTGGGGGCCGGGTGGGGGGGGGGGGAGGCGTGTGGAAGGGTGTGGACGGGTGTGGACGGCCACAACCGTTTATTTCCGGGCCCCTTTCAGCTACCCTATCGCTCTCGGCTCTTTTGGTCTGTCTATCGAATCCTAATAGAGAGTGCTGCAGGAAAGAAAGAAAGACTAAAGAAAAACCAAAGAAAGAAGACAAAGAAGAAGTAGAAGAAGCAGTTGACAATAATGGTCATGAACAAGCAAGGGAAAAAAAGAAAGGGCACCGTTATTTCTTATTTTATTAGGTGACGGAAAAACAGCCGGCGGGGCCAAGCCCAAGCCCAAGTGCCCACCATCCTGATGCCGATTGATCCGTCCCGGAATCCTAATGACCAATGGACTGCGGCAAGACCAACCCCAGATTGTTACGTTTTGGGCGACCCCTGGCCGTTGGTGCATGCCTGGTGCTCGGCCGCAGGGCAGGGTGGGTGTGAGAAGAAAAGCCCCTTAATCCCCGAGGTCTGCTGAGGGCCTCTTTTTCTTGCTGTTTTTTTTTTTTTTTTTTTATCCAAGTCTTATCTACTCGAATCACACAGCGGTGGTGACATGGCAGCTGAGAAACACACAGAGACCTTGAAATTTGGCGGGATGCAGCGACGGGAAACTCGTCAAAAAAGTTGATCAAGTGGCCCGAGGGGCCGTCTGCATGAGAATAGTTCAAACTGCTCCCGGACCCCTTTTTTCTGAGTTTGAGGTTAATTTCTTAAAGTTTGCCAGCCCTTAATAACTGCCTACCTACCTAGGTACCTAACCAACACACACAGTCAGTCACAGTCACACGGGGCGCAGGCACACACTCCCTCTCCCCCCCCCTTTTTATTTTCCTTCCAAAGGGGCCCCTTTTGTCATCACGGTACACTCACCTCTTGTACTAAACGAGAATAAATAGAAAGAAACCATCAAACATGTCTAACACAGGCCTTCGCCTCGACCAGCCAAGGCAAGAAAGTGGGGGGGAGGGAGAGAGCCCCCCGTGGGGGGAGGGGGAGTGTGCGTGGGTGTTTGTCTAAAGCTTCTTTTTTGACCGCCGTGCCAAAGAAGAAAAAAAATGCAACATAAGGTTCCTATCGTACATGAGGCTGTGCACTCGCTTGTGCTTGTGCGCGCATGTTAGTGCCGCCCATTCGGCCGAGGGAAAAGGGAGGAGTGCAAAGCGGGAAAGAAAAAACAAATAAAAAATCACCAGGCAATAATGCGACAAGATTTTGGTTATTTTCTCTGCTGATCGCTTGTCTGCGGCTGCGTGATAGCCTCCCGCGCTGCGATGCATTACATCCTTTCCTGGAATTTCGTAGCATTTGTCCGTTTTCTTCTTCTTCTTCTTTTTTTTAGAGTGTCGTTGTTTTATCTCATGCACGACGTCAGTCGCCGGGCTGGATACTACTGGGTAGAGCGGCGCGCCGCAGCCTGCGCGCACGTGCATGCGCGCACGTCTCTGTCTGTCTTTCGTGACTTTGCCGACTTGCACAAACTTTTTGAGAATTGAAAAAGGGGAACAGAGGATAGAAGGGCGGTGCACGCGGCAACCGGTCCGGGACGGCCTGTAGGGTAAGCATGCTGTTCATGACACGACCTGACATGTGTGACTCGGGCCACGCACAGAATCTGCACTTCGACCATGAAAAAAGGGGTCCGCGACTGATGAACCTCTGAAGATAATTTTGATAACCCGGTCCGTGCGCGCCTTGTTTGACGACTTACGTAACTTGATATATTTGTGTTAGCAACCTTTCTTGTTAGTTTCTAGAACAAAACGGAGGGAAGGGGGGCGCGAGTTTTGGCTTTTCGTCCGGACGAACTTTGGCAGCAACGCAAATCCATCTCTCTTGTTGCTCCGTCTATGCGTCCGGCGTCCGGAAAGGGGTCAGGATTGACTCGTGTCTTGCGAGTCACGGCATAGGAGGATTCAAGCTTATGCTAAACCACCTTGGGGGGAAGCCCAATGCGCCTGCGGCCTGGCTTTTGGTGCCGGGTCGCCCGACCAACAAACTCCCATGTACATGACAGATACTACCCTCCATCGAGATTTCCATACAATGGCCAGCTCTACTGCTCGGCGGACGACATGTCCCGTCCGGGTTCACAAAAGAGTCAATGAAGACAGACCAAAATTTGGTCGCGCTGGACAAGGGCGGAAACAGACACTTTTGTCGTCGACCGACAGTCCGGAGTCTGGCCAATAATCATGGTTTGTTGGGTTGATTACATCAATTAGTTCTTGACACACTACTAGCTAGCGCGCTCTTGGGTTGCTTACGGACCCCCCGACCCTTTTATTTTTTTTCCCCCATTCTTCTAGATTATTCCTCTCTGACAGAAACACATCAGCCAGATCATCACAAGCTTGTGTACGTATCTGCCTTCTAAAGCGTGACCTTGCCATCTACTACAATGGGAGGCTTGGCTAGACGCCATGCTTTTCTTTTGCAATTTTTTTTTCAAAGGTTTCCTTCATTTTTTTCTTTCTCTTCTTTCCACTTTGGCCGGGACCGGATGGAAGCACGGCCTGGGTCGTCTATCGCGCCACGAATGTAATGGAGGCTGCTTGGCCTTGGTGATGTGCTGCCATGAAAGCTTTTGCACTCTGGATGACTCGCGTTTGTTGCCGAGTCTTGACATGTGTTGGGGGAAGCACGGGAGTCTCTAACCAACCCCAACGTGGGCGGAGATTTGATTGTATTTGGATCTGAGCTACACAAACGTGGCGAGTCGTACGCCCAGAAACCGCGTTTCGTGTCTGTCAGATGCCGTCCCTGACTGGCCAGAGCCTGACCAGAGCCGCCTAACCACGTCCACAACTGCTTGCAGGCGCAACCGCAATGTGAGGTTGGGGGGTCAAGTAATCACAGCTGGGCATGAGCCAGAATACCCATTGGCCGCAGCCGCCCCGGCTCGGCGGAGTTGATGTGAAATCAACACGAATATCACAGTTGTAGAATTTGAACGTAGACGTCTCCTCGCCGTTCCATGCCACATATTGGTAGTCCTCGTTTCGGGAGTTTTTACTTTTTTCCCCCCCTGCTGTCAGTCATTGGTGCACGCGTTTAAACTTGGGTAGTTTTTTTTTTTTTTCGAGCACCGACTTACAAGCTCACGCAGCAGTATTCGGTGTTCCTGGCGTCAATGATGGGGACAGACGTCCCTTCGGCGTCCGGTACAGGTCCCGCATGGGCAAGGGACGCTTCGAAGGCGGAGACGGCCAGGCTGCCGAGGACGGTGCTGAACTTCATGGTGTGTGATGATGGATGAACAGCGTTGTGGTGATGGTTTCAAAGTTCATTGACGTTGGTCGTTGTACAAAGGCCCATGGGACGGCGAACTGCCCGCCTCTTTATACCTCGTCGATGACCATGGACACGGATGCGGTTCCTACGACCCAGCGTGCGTTTCTTCAGTGCCATCCGCGCCATCCGAGACTCAGTCGCCAGTCTTCCTTCGGTCAGATGCGGCATGTCCATTTAGCCTAAAGGCCCACCAAGTTACATTATACATATGCATTCCTCCCTGGTCCGTGGGCCATCTCAAGACTCACACACATCCTGCAGGTGACGAGAGTGAGTCCAGGTCCGACGTTGGAGAAACAACCGTTGTGGCAAAAGTCGGGACCCGGGCCGTTGAAGGTGGTCTAGCTGTCTAGCCGTCTTTCTCCAAGCACTTTGATGAGATGACTCGGAACGAAGGAACCGCCAAATGGGCACCGAAATAGCACGGCAACGGACAAGGATGCACGCTATAAAGACGACCATGACCTATACGGGACCCGAGACGGACTTCTTCTCAAAGGAGAAGACCAATGCACGACGGGCCAAGAGGCTGAGCAAAGCTGGCACTTCTTACTTGACGAGACCAGTGACCAGACTCTGGGACCCCAATATAGGCCTCTATCTGAACCATGTCCCTTTTTCCACGACGCTTTATGGCGGTCCAACACGCTGATTCACCCTCGATTTGCTGGAGGAGGTCGGCTGAGATGACAAGTCGGCAATGACAGTCGTGGATGACAGTCGTGGATGACAGTCGTGGATGACAGTCGACGATGGCTTCGTGACCCTCATTGCTCAACCTGGCACCGAATCAGATCAGCCCTTTGCCAAGGTCACTGCTCGAGATTCGGCCGCATCTCGTTTGGTCGACTCCTGGGCGGTGCGCGGCGGCATGACAGTTGAGGAAGGCGCAACTCGCTGCGCGGTGCCGCCAACAACGTCTGGCACAAATACTCTCAACTCCCAGGCACTGGCGTGTTTGCTTGATGGACTCTCGTCATTCTCTCCAGCCGTGGGCGCTGTTCCGCCTCTCTCTCTTCCACACACACACTCTCTTTCTCCCTCCCCAACCCCTGGCTTGCCACCCCGCCGCCGAATATCTTTCTTTACGCCGACTCTGTCCACCCGAGTTTTGGAACAAGTTTTAGTTCGACATAGAGGGTAGTTTCCGGGGCACGGAGACTAAGCATCTGGGTTCAAGACTCGACAATCAACACACGGTCATGATAAGAAACATGTGGTTCTTCAGAAAGAAGCGGGCGCCGCAGAAAGACGTCGAGTCCACGGCCAAGGCACGGGAAACCAACTTCGCCCAGCCGAGCACCACGTTCACTCGAGGGCAACTTCTCTATCTCATCTTCCACGATGCTATCCCGGGCTTGATGGTTACCGCTACTGTAAACCTGGCTATATCGTACGGTGAGATTGCATGCATCTTTGAATGTTCAAGAGCTCGAGCTGATATTGCCCAGTCATGTACGTGACTGTCAACACTAGTTGGTCCGTATGGCTGTTCCGGCTCCCCAAGAGTCTTGCGGGCGATGCAGCATTGACGATCATTGTCCACTGCATTGGCGTTTGGTTCATAAAATTCCATTCGGTGCATCGTGCCCTTCGTCATGGTGCAGTGCAGGCCATAGGCTTCGTCGAGGATGCACCCCTCACCGAAGATGTTTGCTGGCTCATGTTCTTGTCTTCGGAAAGCGGAGCGGCAGTCGAGCGTGTGCGCATGAACTCATTCAAGTGGATTGCGCGACATATCCTAAGAGCATCCCTCTTCGCTACGGTGTATTTTCTGGCTTTCTGGCCAGCGTCTGTCATCGGTCTCATGCTCGTGGGCGATCGTGAAGCAAACGACTTTGTGTATTCCCGAATATGGGTACCACAGGTCTTCAAAACCTTACTGGGAGGAATGCTTGGTTTCGTAACCGGGCCTTCAATATCGGTCCTTTGGTTGGTGAGAGCTGGATGGGAGGCCAATCATAGAGAATGACGATTCGCAAGGATTCAGGAACATGAGTTTTTTTTGGGAAATGTGTCTTTCTTGCATCGCTTCGAGTATCCCCAGAGTAGAACAATACAAGTCTATCCTTAAGAGTGAGGTTGCAGCAGACGTTTTGACGTGGTGGTGCAGGCACTGCGTTGCCAGACCCTAGCAACACAGGTATGTATGTACCTACCTACCTAGGTACCTAGGTATGTAGTACTTGTGTAGATGACGCGGAGATGGGGCCTGTTTTGCGGCTCGTTTGGAATGGGTTACTGTGATTTGTTATTCTTGGTGCATTTTTTGCTTGCATTTTGCGAAATGCTATGTGTCGTGTCGCGTAGGTATACACTAGGTCGTTCAATCCTGAGCTTATTGGTTATAAAATCTACCTACCTTATAAGGGAGGTTATACATAATGAGGGGCTTCACAGGCAGGTATCATTGTAAAATAAAACAGGGTTCAGGGTGTACAAGGGCAAAATTATGCACCCTTTAAGAAAGCGGACCCTGTAGTACTTTTGACCAACTCCGGCAAGATCTGCGGCCGCGACTTGAGCCGTTGATAAACATCCAGGGGACCATCCGACCTTCCGCAACTTGTCCCATCCTACAGATCTTGCAGGCTACATGCCTCGTGCCTCGTTCATCCGTCTGCCGATTGCGATTGCTTGGGGGGGGGGAGGGGGGGGGGACAGTCGCGCCCTAGATCAGCTGATGGTGTGAGCAATACAAAACCAGCCGTTTGTGGCCGCCCTCCTCTTGAATCGCGTCGAGGCACGACATGATACTCGCAGCTCTTCGTCGTCGGAAAATCATGGCCATGCGCAGCATTTTCGCCCTCCTCGCCCTCCTCGCCCTCGCAGCCGGCCAAGTGGCTGCTCTGACTCCCGGCGGACCCCGGGTGCGGGCATTTGCTCCAGGCAGGCGGGAAGCACCAGACTCTGACGGCATCAGCAGCAATGGCAAGATCAAGGCGTACAATCTGTCGGTGCCAGTCGACCACTTCCATAACGAGTCCAAGTACGAGCCTCACTCTGATGACTTCTTCAACCTTCGCTACTGGGTGGACGCCTCCCACTATAAGCCGGGAGGTCCCGTCTTGATCTTGCACTCGGGAGAATCCCCCTCCGAGGCACGCCTG
The DNA here is from genome assembly GCA_018360365.1 of Claviceps citrina. Classification (NCBI taxonomy): domain Eukaryota; kingdom Fungi; phylum Ascomycota; class Sordariomycetes; order Hypocreales; family Clavicipitaceae; genus Claviceps; species Claviceps citrina. Next base: position 9,175 of record SRQA01000671.1, on the reverse strand, counting down.
CCTTTTCTCGAGCACGGCATCCTCGCCATCCTCACACAGGCTACGGGCGGCGTCGGTATTGTCCTGGAGCACCGCTACTACGGAACCAGCTACCCAACTGATGAGACCGATACAAAGAGTTACCGCTTCCTCACCACCGACCAGGCCCTCGCCGACACGGCATACTTCTCCAACAAGGTCCAGATTCCAGGACTGGAACAGCACAACCTCACCGCTCCTGGGACCCCTCACATTCTGTATGGCGGCTCCTATGCCGGAGGATTCGTCGCTCTCGCCCGCAAGCTCTATCCTCGGGTCTTCTGGGGAGCCATCTCATCTTCAGGTGTCACGGAAGCCATCGATGACTTCTGGCAATACACCGAGGCGGCCCGGTACTTCTCCCCAGGAGAGTGCTCGTCCGCCAATCAGCAACTGACTGCCATCATTGACAAGCAGCTGCTCAGCGGAGACAAGAGGAAGGAGTATGAGATCAAGTCTCTCTTTGGGCTGCGAGACCTATGGAACGATGAATTTGCCAGTGTCCTCACGGCCGGCCAGGGCGCTCTGCAGTCCACCAACTGGGATCCTGCAGAGGACAGCACAGACTATGGCACGTTCTGCGCCATCATCTCTTCCGATGCCGCGCTCTTCTTCAGCACCGCACATCTGCGATCGCGTGTGCGTAGCGTTGTGCAAGAAGCTGGGTATGCCCCGGAGCCGTCGACATCCCGCATGCTCAATTATATTGGATACATCAGGAATATGATCCAGCAGAATGGTTCGTGCCAAGGCAAGAAGAACCTGCGTGAATGCCTGTCGTCGCGGTTGGTCGAGGACGACCCAAGTCATAGCTGGGACCGAAGCTGGTTATATCAAGTCTGCACTGAGTGAGTCAAATACGCCTCCCATGGGCCTCGTTGAACCATTCCTTCTTTTCCCCCTGGAGTGGCTTTCCTTCTCTGCGGCTAACCATTTGCAGATGGGGATACTTTGTGACCGGGGCATCTACACCCAAAGATCGCCTCCCCATGGTTTCGCGAGCCCTCAGTCTCGAGTACAGCTCGTGGGACTGCAGAACGGCTTTCAACATCACCAAGCGCCCTGACGTGAACATCATCAACAGGCATGGCGGCCCCAACTTTAGCTATCCTCGCTTGGCCATCATCGACGGCAAGCAAGACCCCTGGCGGGCCGCCGGGTCGCACGCCATCGGCCTGCCAGATCGAAAGTCGACGCTCCTGGAGCCGTTCGAGTTGATTGACTGGGGCGTGCACCACTGGGATGAGAACGGACTGGCGGATGATGCTGAGCGGGAGCCGGGCTTGCCGCCGAGCCAGGTGGTTGATATTCAGCGGAAGGAGGTTGTGATTGTCAAGTACTGGCTCGAGCAGTTCAAGATGCGGCTCAATTCTACGGATCATGGTGCCGTCGAGCTCTGATGCCGAGATGTCCAGGTGAATTCGCTATTGTCTCTTCAAACTGCTCTACCTAGTCCCTTGAAGCGTCCAACTAGAGGTGCTGTGCTAGCCACCTATGAATAAGAGCCGCGACCATGAGGCATTGGTAACGGGTCCGCCTGCGTGATGAATAGGAAGGACCATGATACAAAGGTAACACTGTGATGGGAGAGATTGGACTGCACGCAACGTGAGTGCTGTCGTCGAATCGGGTGATGTGGCGTCATATTTCCCAGACGAAGTGACTGATTTGAACACCTTTCGGCTTCCACCGTTGGCATTGCTGCATTTCTATTTCTCTCGTGCGTGGGGGTAGCCTGGATGATCCACCTTGGCAGTCAGTCCGGCATCGCCAAGCATTACTGAAAATGGCTCGAGGTATCCACTTTACTAAACCTTTGTCAGTAACAAAAGTTTGTGCGCTCTCATCATGGATCATCACGACCCTCAAGTTTCGCTACAAAAAGTTTTGTAGCATCTCCGGAAAAAAGACAAACGTTCCAACAGCGCACTCCGCATAACTTGCCGGTTACATCATCTCAAATACCCCGTCACAGGGTCATCGTGATCGACGTCCCCCCCCCCGCAGAGAGAAATGAGCGCCAAGGCCCCGGTGGTTGGCCTTCTCGGAGGCGGGCAGCTGGGCCGGATGCTCTGTGAGGCCGGCGCGCCGCTCAACGCGCAGATCGCCGTGCTCGATGCCGAGGACTGCCCGGCCAAGCAGATCAACAGCAGCGCGCACCACGTCACCGGCTCTTTCAAGGACGCGGCCAAGATCAGGGACCTCGCCTCGAGGTGTGACGTGCTCACCGTCGAGATTGAGCACATCGAGACCGAGGTGCTGGAGGAGATTGCCACCCGCGGCGTGCAGGTCCGCGATGCGGACGGCACCACGTCGCTGAGAAAGGTGGCCGTTCACCCGTCGTGGAAGACTCTCCGGCTGGTGCAGGACAAGTACGAGCAGAAGGAGTACCTGAGGAGGCGGGGCGTGCCCGTTGCCGAGCAGATGGCCATTGAGCCGGGAGAAGCCATGCGCGCGTCCATGGACGAGGCGTCCGACAGGTTCGGCTTTCCCTGGATGCTCAAGGCCCGGAGGGACTCGTACGACGGCCGCGGCAACTTCAAGGTCTCGAGCCGGGCGGACCTGGACCGGGCGCACGCCGAGTTCGGCAGTCTGGCGTGCTATGCCGAGAAGTGGGTTCCCTTTGAGCTGGAGCTCGCGGCCATGGTTGTCCGGACGGAGGACGAGGCTGGAGAGCTGAGGCGTGTCGTTCCGTATCCGGTCGTGGAGACGGTGCACGAGGACAACATCTGTTCCAAGGTGTTTATGCCGCCCCGAAACGTGTCCGAGGAGGTGTGCAAGAAGGCGCAGAGGGTGGCCACCTCTGTGGTTGAACAGCTCTGGGGACGAGGTGTCTTCGCCGTGGAGATGTTCTTGACGACGGAAGGGGACATCATATTCAACGAGTGCGCGCCGCGACCGCACAACAGTGGGCACGCGTCCATTGAGTCTATCCCTTACATGTATGTCTGAAGTGGGCGCCGCGTCGCGAGCAAGATGGAGATGTGTTTTCTTTCTTTCTTTCTTTCTCTTGATCCAGACTGCTGCTGACGGCGCTCCAAGGTCCCAGTTCAAAGCACAGCTCGCTGCCATCCTGGATGAGCCACTGCCGGAGGTGCTAGAACCTCATGTCTCATCCAGCATCATGATCAACATCTTGGGTGGTGCCAACCCGGACTCTCACCTGGCTCTCGTGCAAAAGGCCAAGTCCATGTACGGCAGAAAGGCGGCCGTGTACGTCCATCTCTACGGCAAGGAATCCAAGCCCAGCCGCAAGATTGGCCACATCACCGTCACGGGATTCGGATCCATCGCCGAGCTGGAAACCTTTGCTCAGCCACTGCTGCAGAAGACGGACAGCATCCGACAAGAGCGTCTCCGGGGCTCGAGTACCTCCTTGCGTCCGCAGGCTGCTCCCCCTGCGGCTGCGACAAAGGGCAAACGGCCGCAAGGGAAGCCCCTGGTTCTGGTCACGATGGGTTCCGACTCCGACCTGCCTGTTCTCAAGGCCGGCATCGACATCCTCAACCAGTTCGGCGTACCCTGGGAGGTGGACATCACTTCTGCGCACAGAACGCCCGACAAGATGGCGCAGCGGGCCAGGGAAGCAGCAGGCCGTGGTCTCAAAGTCATCATCGCTGCCGCTGGAGGTGCCGCTCATCTGCCCGGCATGTTGGCGGCGTACACCCCGTTGCCCGTGATTGGTGTGCCCGTCAAGGCAACACACCTGGACGGCCATGACTCGTTACTGAGCATTGTCCAAATGCCTGTACGTTATCCCCCAAGCAGTTACCCCCTCCCTCCCCATGAGATGCGCATCGACGAAAGCTGACCCGGCCCCCCCTTCTAGCGAGGTGTGCCCACTGCAACGGTGGCAATCAACAACTCGACCAACGCGGCCTTGCTAGCCATTCGATTCCTCGGCGCCTTCATGCCCGAGCTGCTGCAGAAGATGAAGGACTACCAACTGGACATGGAGCAGCAGGTCAAGCAGAAGGCCGAGACCTTGCGGGACATTGATGTAGAGGCGTATCTAGAAAAGATGAGCAAGAAGTGAATGAATGCCCGCTGTACACTGTAGATGCGGCTAGTTAGAATCATGTGGAAACCGACGGTCCCTGTGCAAAACGTCTGCTGTGTACACACACGACTGTATCAGTCTTGACGCGCAAGGCAGAGAGGAAGGAGCGAGGCAGGGAGTCTCCTTCTTGGCTGGTTTCCAGTCCCGGGCACACCGACTAACCAGAACGCCGGCACGACGGGAAATAGGCGGAAACGCGAAACGCAAAAAGCAACGTCAACCGAAAACACATCTTCACCCGCAACGGCCATGACACTTGGGCATCACATCGTGCGGCTTGCGTGCAGCCCGCCGGCCCGACGAGGCGTGTCCGTCATATCTCCCGTCCCACCCATCCTTTCGAACCCAGCCCTGCACGCAACCCCGGCGGGCGGCCAAGCACGCGTCAGATTACGATTGCCGACGTAGGGGCGACGCCCAAACTTCGTCATTTCTCTCTCCCCAGCCATCTGCCTCATCTCATTCATCGAGGTACGAGACCTGGCGTTGCCTAGTTGTTTCGTCCCTTCTTTCTTTTCACTCGTGCATACGCAGTCGGATGTTGGGTCCATCCCCTGCTGTGCTCCGCAGCCTGCGTGATTTTCCTTTGTAAAGCCTCGCGACCTTTGACTCTTCTTTCTTATTCCACCAGCCAAGGACAGAGTGTAGTGTAGTATTGTCTCTTACCTTTTCCATGATAGAGTCACTTCAAGGAGTCAGGGTGCCGCGTCCTCCGCAGGAAATCGCCAAATTCAAAAGATGCAGCTTGGCCGTGGCGATCGCCGACCGTCGCAACGACTTCCTGTTAACCCTCGCCGCCACAAGGTAGCGCCAGAGCACCGCAAACGTGTGGCAACCGCGTAAGTCATCGCTTGCTATTGCTTGATTCTTACTTGTATTTATTTTGCGCCAGCATCATTCACAGCTTTTGCATTGTATGCTAATTCAAGCATATCTTGGACGCCGTGCAATAGATGCAACAGCTGTAATGTGCGCCGAACAAAATGCTCTGGCGAGCGCCCCTGCAGCCAATGCGCCTCCACCGCTCGGGACTGCGTCTATCCAACTGTTGTTGAGAAGATTTCCATTCCCAGGACGGAGCTGGACGATTTGAGGAAAAGGGTCGAGGTCTACGAGATAGCGCTTCAGGATGCTGTATCAGACCCAACGAGGCGGCAGGAGCTTCTCAATCACGCCGGCGCCACGGCCGAATCATCTAAATCGACCAGTCCCTTTGCCGGGACCGGCCGATTCGCCACTGGAACGAGCCACACGCCCGATAGCCAGCCCTCAGAGTCCAGCTTCATCAAGTCAGAGCCTACTGACGATGACGGACTACTCAACCCTGGGCGCCTGCTACAAGATGCCGAAGGCATGGGGAGATACATGGGCGGAACTGCGGGCCTGACCTTTCTCGATCACCTCAAGGAGTTGATGGGTGCTGCTTTGCCAATTTCGCCTCAAGACCACTCAGCGAGCGCTGATCAGAGTCATTTTCTTTCGAGCCTCGGGAACTATCCTGTCGATGACCAGCGTCCTCTCATCCATGCCGTCGACCCATTATGGCTGCCACCTGATAGCACAATCAGCATTGTTCTGTCCGAACTGCGGTACTTCATCCAAGACGGCGGTGGCCAATGGCCCAGCGGAGGTATCTACTGGTGGGGGGACTTGGAAACCGTTCCAGCTCGCCCGCCGGCAACGCTCTTGTCAGATGCCGATTTGGGAGCTTACCGGCATCTGGCATTCTATCACGCTGCGTTGGCCATAGCATGCCAAAGTACGACGACGCAACCGCCGCGTTTGCGTCCTCTGTCTCTGAGCGAGCCTTACTACGCGCGAGCTGCCATGCTGCTGGGCAACCCGTTGGAAATCAAGCGCCGTACCATTGGTGACGTGGCTTCGCTGGCCATGATGAGCTTCTATCTTGTGGAGACCAATCGGTTAGATGCTGCATACATGTACGTGACTGCCGCCATGCATATAAGCATCATGCTGGGTGCTCATCGTGGTTGGGTGGATGAACGGGGGAAAAGAGTCTTCTGGTCAGTGTACTGTCTTGACCGCTGGCTGAGTTGTCTCACCGGCAGACCTCCTACTATTGCAGATGAGGCTATTCACTTGCCCCTACCAGAAAACAATCCGTAGGTACATGACTTGTCAAACAATCTCTGTCCGTCCTCTTCGGGACGGCTGGCCAGACAGCCCGGCTGACCATGTGCCTTGTCAGCATGATGCCTTGTGCTGTTGGCTTGCGAGCTCACGTCGAGCTGTCCCGTATTTCCGGGCATGTTGTTGGCAACACCCATCACGGCGAGAAGAAGGAGGCTGGGAGTCGACAGTCTGATCATGCCGTCTGGATGCTCGAACAGTGGCTGTCAGCCTTGCCGCCGGCCGTGCGACTGACGGACGGATTGAGTGACGACCCTGCAGCCTGCCTTCTTCACATGCGATACAATCAGCTACTCATTGTCGCGGTCCGACCTCTGTTGCTCTCCGCAGTCAAGCGAGCCGTCGGGGGGCTTCTGACCGCTCAAAAGTGTCCACCGGAGGGAACATCACAGAACGAGCACCTCAAATGCTACATCGAAGCCGCCGTCCGAAACATGGCACTCGCACGCCACTTGTCCACGCTGAGCGGTCACCGGAAGACCCTCCACGCCGGACTGCACTTTGTCTTCCATGCCGCAGTCTGTCTCATCCTGCGGCCCCTCGTATTCAAGAACGAGACCGTGCAAGACGACGCCATTTCTGCCCTGAACGACGTCGACTATGGCATCTCGACGATGCTTGAAGCCAGCCGCAAAGGCAACTCTGACGGCCAGGCATGTGCAGTCACGCTCCAGGAGCTGCGCAGCCTGGTTGAGAGGCTCCTGGCGCTGAGAGGACAAGAGACCATCTCGCAGGCGACGTCATCATCGGCAACTTTCCTGGCCACCCATCTAGTCGCTGGCTCCCAGGAGACGGCAGCAACACCGCCCATGCCAATCGGCGATGACCCAGTCCTCTACAATGAGCTGGTCACGTGGATGGGCGACGACTGGCCCCTATACAACCCTGTTGTTCATGGATAGCACGCGCGATTTCACTGATTGAGCGATTTAACTCGGATGATTTCAGTCTTTTCTCCTCGAGTTTCTCCTCAAGGAGAGAAATCAGGCCAAGAGGAGAAGACTGAGCAGCAGCCTATATATATACATCGGCATGGTATCATGCATGACCTTGCGGGCCACAAAGTTCGAACCTTGCACCATTATGTATATAGGTAACCCGCCCCTTGATGTTTTTGAATCAAACCAAGTCAAATGTCTTTTGTGATATGTCCTTTGTGATGTTATTTTCAATGTTTTAGGAAGAGAAAGAATGATGACTTTCAAGTTGCGTGTCAAATATGTTTCTTTTTTTCACTTTTTCAACATGACCCACGTATGGAATACCCGTCGAACGCAAAGGCACGCACGACCTCATCTTTCCGCCCCCATTCCGGGACCGCAACACTCTCTAGCCCACGTCTCACTCACTACTCACAGCGGTTCAGCATCCCCAGTCTCCGCCGATGCAGGAGCCAACTGACTCTGCAAGCCCCTCTTTCCCACCTCCAAGGCAACCTCCAACTGCCTCTCCTCGTCTCTCAGCCGAGCCTTACTGGCGGCCAAGTCCCTGTCCCTCTTCCTCCTCTGCTCCTCCACGGCGCGGTTCCTCTCCTCCAGGGCCCGCTCCCTCCGTTCCCTCGCCTCCCTGCGCTTCCTGCCTTGTTCGCTGTCCTCCTCCTGCCCCCCCGCGGCATCAGCATCTACCGACGAGGACGACGGCGGCGGCGGCGGCAACGTCTGTATGTACGCCTCGACGAGGGCATCCCGCGTCTTGGCGTCCAGGGACACGAAGCGGAGGTCGGTGAGGAGCGGGGTGGGCAGACTGTCGAGCGATGACATGGCGTGCAGGTCCTGCGGGGGTTGTGCCTTGAGCAAGGCCATGAGGTCGGACTTGAGCCTGGCGGGGGGCATCTTCAGCCGCGCCAGGTGCTCGCGGTAGAGCTTCTCGCGGTCCCTGTCCGAGAGGCTCAGGTCCCGCATGGGCTCCTCCTTCTTGTACTTGCGCTTGAACTCGGGCCAGTACAGCTTCGGCGTCGCCTTTTCCTGCAGCAGCGCCAGGTAGGCAATCCGGGGGTCCCGCTTGGCCTGCCGGGCGCGGAGCTCGCGGAGGTGGCTGATGCGGTCGCGCGTCCACTCGTCCCAGCACTGCTTGCGGGCGCGCGTCGTGGTCAGCGCCGTGTAGCGCGCGTCGTTGACCATGCGGCCGTCCTCGAGGAGCTTCTCCCACGGGCTGTAGGGGTTGATGTGCAGGTCGTCGAGGAGGTCTCTGAAGAGGTGCTTGGCGTCCTCGTGGGAGAAGGCCAGGCCTTGCGTGCCCTCGGGCCATTCTTCCGTGTTGCCGTCGTCGTAGTCGCCCGGTTCGAGGCCGTAGTCTTCGCCCATGGCTTGTAGCTGTGCGGCGATGTCTGCCTCGGTAAACTCGACGGGCCCGCCGCCGCCGCCGCCGCCGCCGCTCGGGTCCTCTAGCTCATCTTGGTGGTGGTGGTGGTGATCGTGCTCGCCTTCTTGTGCCTCGCCTGGATCTGGCGCTTGGCCGTTTGCTGCTTCTGGCGCGTCTCCTGTTCGTCTTCGTTTCGCCGCATGCTGGACGTCGGGGTCCGCATCCGCGTCCGCGTCGCGGCCCTCGCTTTCCGCATCGGTCGCGTCTACTTCCACCTCTACTTCCTCGTATTCGTCGCTGTCGTAGTCGTGCTGCGCCTGTTGGGCGGCATCCCCGGACGAATCCCGCCCGCCGTGGGGGCCTGTTGAGCAGCCCGCCGCCCTGCCGCCGCCCTCTGCGTCCCCGGAAGCCTTGGCCCGTATGCGCGCCTTGTCCAGCTCGAGAACGCCCTGGGCGAGCTTCTCGGGGATGCGCCAGTAGCTGGCGTTCTTGACGGGGTTGTACGCAAACCGCCGGGAGTACTTTGTGTACACCAGCATCCACGGCTCACAGCCGGGGATCCGCTCCGCCCGCCTTGGCCGATCGCGAGGTTGGGGCCTCGGCCGGCCATCACCATGACCGCCGCCCCGTCCGCCTCGCCCGTCG
>SRQA01000670.1:0-18348 GCA_018360365.1 Claviceps citrina | reverse complement strand
TTTTTTTGTGGCTAGGAACATACCGTGGTAGTGAAAGAACCTCTTGACCTGATTCACAGCGTCAGCAAACTGACCATTCATCTCAAGAAAAGGCCGACAGCTCAGCTCACCTTGTCCGCAACCTCACGCGGCGTCATGCCCTCGGCGTGCCATTCGCTCTGCAGGCGGAGAAAACAGCCATAAGGGCCGAGCTTGTTGACCTTGCGAAGAAGACCGAACCTAGATAGCTCCTTGTAGGTGAAGCCCATGTCCGCCTCGTCCGATTGAACCTGTACATTTGCAAACAGAGCGTGAGTTTTTCTTTCCCATTCTGACCGAGAAATGTGCGCGCGGCGGTGACAAACTGACGTAGTCGGACGTGATGGGCTCGAGCTCAGCCGTCGGGATGGCGTGGATGAAGTCGGTGAGAACGGGCATGTCGAAGTTCTTGACGGACCAGGTGATGAATCGCACGAGGTCGACCTTGCTGATGGAGCCGATGGGGTTGATGTCGGCCGAGGAGCCTGGATCGATTAGCTTGATCCGTGAGTGCCTCTCATGTACGTGCTCCATTCCATGTGCAGGCGTGTGCCGACATACAATCATACTTGGTAAGATCTAGAATAGAAAATTTGTCAGCGCATTGGGGGGACAAGTTGAGGCATCCGACTCGGCATCCGACTCACATCCGCGCAGGCACTCGTCGACGTTTGAGCTTCCAAGGACTAGCAATGAACCGCCGCCTGGGCGCTCTCTGATCTCGCATAGTTGTTGGGCGAAGAAGTAGGTGAGGACCTGTCGTTCCTCACTGTGAGCAATGCTTGCGCAAAAGGGGCTTGAGGGGGGGGGGCTGCGTCTATGCTTGGCCGCAGGCGGGAGAAGGCCGCACCATTCGTGATCTGGCTTGGATGTTTTGCAGAGCCAGATTCTGCGTGCTGGAACCGCCGTGAACTATTATCCCAATTCTTTTTAGCAGACAGACGGACGCGCAAGAGGCCTCGCCATGGTCAAACGAGGCAAACGTCTGCACTGACCTCTGAACTTGGGAGTAAAGCCGGTGGCCTGGGTAAGAATGTCTTTGGTCGAGTGGAACACGCCATCAATGTTCACATCCTTGTGGTACGCGCCGATCCTCGCGGCCAGGTCTTGCGCCCTTTGCCGCGTCTCCTTGCTGCTCTGGGATTCCATTCCCAGATAGACCGTGTGCAGGATCTGGTTGCAAAGCGCCTCCGCCGTCTCGGGCAGCTCGGTCGAGTATGCAGCGATGCGCTTCATGTCGGCAATGACCTGCTGATTGCCTTGCTTCGCGGCGGCAACAGCCAACCTACACATGGAGTATACAATCGTGGCAGTGGCGCAACTATCGATGCCGCCGCTCAGCGCAAGCTGGAAACCCGCCGCGCGGGACCTGCGGAGGAAATCCCACAGCCAGCACGCGGGTCCGAGGGCGATCTCTTCTTCGGGGAGATGATAGCGTGGAGCGCGCGGAGGGGTGGGCGAATGGAGAACATCATCATCGCGGCCGCTCAAGCTAAAGTCCACTTCGATGCGCGGGTATTCTTCAGCTTGTACCGCTTGCTGGCCCCGTGAGGGAGAGCAGCGGGCAGCTCGGACTTCCTCCAGATCGACTGTGGCAACGACGACTTCGACCTCATTCAGCCTGCCCGGCAAGTTTTAGCCACGCATCTTCTTCGAGCTTTCAAGGTTACACATGGCTAAGCTACGTGGGAACTTCCTTACGAGAATTGTGACGACTGCCCAACAAGCTCCCCGTTGACAAAAATCATGGCGCAGCCATCGTAGTATAACCTGTCACCATCGCACTAAGAGCCCCGAGGTAAGCTCTTTGTCGCCACAAGGATTGTTTCAGAAACGAGGGAACGTACGCCTATCTGGTTGGAATAGAGGTAGACGCCTCCATTCTTGCGAGTAGCCTCCGAGATGAGCGCAATGCGCTGGTCCAGCTTGCGGAGAGAGTGATGGCTGCCGCTGCTGTTGGTGAAGATCTCGACGCCGTTGAGCCCCCTTGGAGCCTGGTCAGCTCCATAACAGGTCCATGTGACTGCCAACTACAGGCTGGCACTACTGCCACCTCAAACAAAAAAAAAACACATACATTTCGATGTGAGGGCTGTTTGGCGTAAAGAGCTCCTCGCAAGTCTCGGCAGCCAGGCAGGTATCAATCGTGGAGAGGACGACATCGCCAATGGGGACCTGGCGACACCCCTGGTGCTCCTGGATCCGCGGCGGGAGGAAGTACTGCTCGACGTATCGCGGCCTCTTCCACGGCGTGAAGAAGCGCATCTCGCGAAAGTTGCCCTCGTTGGCCAGGTACAGCTTGGGCCGGAAGCAGAGGATCTTGCCATTGAGGATAATGGCGCGCGCGTTGTACCGGCAGTTGCGGTGCAGGAGCGGCAGGCCGACGTCGATGACGATGCCGTGCAGGGACTCGTCGGTCAGGATCGAGTGCAGCGCGTCCCACGAGTTCTCGTACACCTCGTTCTCGAGAAAGTGGTCCAGGCAGCCGTATCCGGTGATCTCGAGCTCGGGGCCGACGCGCAGGGCCGCGCCCGCCTGCTTGGCTTCGTGGATGCTCTGCTTGATCCGCCGGACATTGTTTTCATAGTCCAGAGCCCACTGGTTGAGCGCGCACGTGGCCACCCGGACGAGGTGCACCATGACTGCGAGATGGTTGCTGACGCGGTTGTGGGATGTGCTTCGCCGATGACGGCGCTGGGTGGTGGTTGAGGGTGGTGGATGCGATGATGCTGATGGATCATGTGATCAAGACCATTGCCCATCGTAAATTGCGAACTTGACGTGCAGTAACAAGCAAGTAATTGATCTGCTACTGAATTCAATTCGAACTTTTACAGCTCCAGAAAGAGTCTGAAGATGGCGGAATGTAAGTGACTTTGTTTCGGTGTACTGTCTGAACCAATATTCGAGTCGTCTTGTTTTTGACCAAGCTCCCGAGGTAACCTAGACCTGATTCCTCTCACCACTCAACATGATACATCTCCCCAATGTGCAATCCAACCGCAGCCTCCCCCCACCCCAAAGGAAAAACCAAAAAAAAGAAGCCCCGCGAGTTTACGACGTTATTCAATCAAAATCGAGGTCGTCGAGCATTCCGGTCAGTTTTAGTGCTCGATTCGCAGCCAGAATGCCTGTCTGTGAGCATCCTACATGGCCGCCCACCTTTGCGTGCCCTTTGACAAATCTCGACTCGAGCGGTCAAAAAGTGTCATTGCGCATGGAAGGCAAGGGACGGGCTTGCTGTGACCTTGGCCAATGATCCATGCCCTCGCTGCATGGCGTCGCTGCACCAGAATATGATAGCCTGGATCACCGCCGGCTTGAAACAGCTGAGGACCAACCAACCTCGTGATAACGTGCAGCACAGCGCTTTGGCCGCATTTATTAAGCAATAACCCCCTTGCCCGGTCTGGCAACCAGTGCCATCCCCCTCTTCCATCTTTCTCGCAAAATTCCCTGAACCATGACCGGCTTTAACTGGACCTACAGTCACCTGCTCTCCTTCTACAAAAGCCGTGGAATAACGGAGCTCAACCCCATCATCGAGCAGCTTCTTCTTGCCTGTCCCTCGGCGTCCGTCTTCGGCATCGGCGGCCATTCGGTTGTTCTGCACATCTCGTCCAACATTGTGGCCAAGGTGCCGATTAAAGCCGGAGAAGGCACGCTTCAGCAAGAGCAGAAAGTGTTTCAGCTCCTCCACGATGCGGCGTCCCACTACATTGTCCAGTGCTTCTACCACGGCGTCGACGTCAGCTTTCTCGAACACCTCCCCCACGGGATACTGCACGAGAGAATAGAACTCCCCAAGCCGCGGCCGGTCCTGGAGTGGATGTTCCAGCTGACGACGGCCGTTGCGCGACTGGAGGAGCTGGGCTACGCCCACGGAGATCTCAATCCTACCAACATCATGGTGACGGGCGACGACGAGCTGAGACTCATCGACTTTGACCACTCGCTCGAGTTTGGCCAGCCCGTCGACGTGGGATACGAGCCCTACGTGCGGCTGTTCAGGAATAACACAGGCGGAATGTATGGTAATGCCGGGCCCAAGACGGAGCAGTTTGCGCTGGGCTCCATTTTCTGGTACATGTTCCGCGGCACCCAGGTGTACGCCGAGCTCGATGGGTACACCGTGGTGAATAGCTTGCTCGATGGGATATTTCCGACCATAAATCCGGCGGAGCCCATAGAGAGGGTGATACAAAACTGTTGGCACGGGCACTATGCCCGTATCGCTGACCTCTTGGAGGAGATCAAGGCCATGGGCGGACACGCAGCCAGCGAAGAGAAGAAGAAGCATTGTGCGCTGGGGCAACATGTTTCGGAGAACAGCCGCATTTGCGAAAATATTTACACCAGCTTGCCCGCTGTAAAAGCCTTGCAAGGAAAAAAGGGGGAAAGAAACGGCGTAGATGCATAGACCAACTTGACTAGAACTTGAGTTGCATTTTCAAGGAGAAGCTCGTCTTCTTGCCTCTGATTTTGTTCACAAGCTCATATACACTGTGACATTCGTCGACGAGAGAGACTAAGAATCACACGCAGGTTCAGGCTAGCTACTATACATCCCTTCTGTCGTCATCGTCGGATCACCGAGCTCATACATTCCTATCCGATCCCACACATCACGACCTCAAGCCCGAGGACCCGGAAGCGCCCTGACACAACAAAGGCCGGCGTCGGCCGCCACTCTCCAGCATTCCCGCGATACCACCAAGCCTCGCCAGCAGGGGGAAAAAGCCAAAGTCTCGGTCCGTGGCCGTCGTCCCTGCTCCTTACACATTGGTCATGACCAAGTTCGCCATGCAGAAACCGCAACAGCGACGAGAAGAGCGATCCCAAACGTGAACAGAAAGGCGACTACAAACGCTACCACGGCGGCAATCGTGGCTGTGAACGCAGAAGCGATGACAGCAACGGCCCCGGCTGTGATGACAGCAGCGGCTACGGCAGCCAGTGCGAAGGGGCTCGCTTGGGCGCCTGCCTCGTCATTGGCGCTGTCACCCACGGACGAGAGGGAGCTGCTACGGCCATAGCTTGTTGTAGATGGCTGGTAGAAGGATTCCTCTTTCGGGACGGAGTCGAACTTTTCCGACTGAAGGGGCTCTGGCTCCGGATGCTGAAGGAATTCTGGCTCCGGATGCTGAAGGGGTTCTGGCTCCGGCTCGGGTTCTGGCTCCGGCTCGGGTTCTGGCTCCGGCTCGGGTTCTGGCTCCGGCTCGGGTTCTGGCTCCGGCTCGGGTTCTGGCTCCGGCTCGGGTTCTGGCTCGGGTTCTGGCTCCGGCTCCTGAAGGAGTCCTGACTCCGGAGCCAAGTTTTTCATAATGGCTGACCGCCGATAAATGCTGACCCGGAAAAATTTGCCATGGAGAGGGCACTCGTACCGTCCGGAGCTATATATAGTCCGACTGTTAGGCCGCACGGAGAGAAATTCTTGCTGGCATGGCTCACTCACGTAATCCGTTCCCTGGACGCATTCCGTTTCAAGAAAACATCTTCCTTCACCTCGTCGAATCCATTGCGAGTCTCGGCACTCGAGATGAAGAATCTCCGCCAATGGACGTTCCAACCACCATCTGTCTCAGCCAGCTGAACTAGGTAGAATAGATCGACATTTACGCTGTCCGTCTTTGGCTGGGTCGGGGTGGTGCATCTGGGGAAAGAAGCCCACGTCGTGAAGGGTCTCAGCTTTGATTCGTAGAAGGATTCATATCCAGCAGTGGGTATGCATTCGTTGCAACAGAAGAGGGATGGAGACATCCTTTTCAGGACCATCCTCAGGAGGCGCCAGACAGAGTAAGTGGGAAGAGGATGATGCAGACGTTGACGAGGAAAGGGAAATCATTCAGCAAGCAGAGAACGGTAGCAGTCAAATATATACTCATAATCTACCACGCCGCGTTTGCTTGTTTACCCAATCCCGTACAGGGAACATGAGAAGGGCGCGTGACCTGAGATGTGTGAAGCTGCTACATAACACAGACTGTGAATCTGAGCCCTCGGCAGAGGCTAATCCCAGCACTGCTCCCAAGCGGTCCAAAGACTCGCTATGGGATTGGAGTTTTCCTTACCTCATCTACCCAGTAAGCCTCGATTCATGCCCCTGAGCCATACTGCTAATAGAGGGGGTTAGAAATCCTGAGACTTATTCAACTCGACCAAGACTTCGAGCAGATCTGTTGCTACGAGTACGTCAACCGCCCGCCGTCGATGCATTGCATTGCCTCAAAAAGCCGAAAGACCCGCAATGATATGCTGTCGAGGGGGGTGTCAAAGTCACAGCTCGTGACAGCCTCACGTCACGGACACGACCCGCACATCTCCGTTTACACGAATCCTCCTTGGATGCCACACACGGGTCATGAATTTCCCTCACCTTACACGCAAGTACAGTGTACACTTGAAGTAATCACATAACAAACGCGCAATGCGGTCAAGAGGCTGCCCAGTTCTGTCTGACTTGGCGTTGGCCGGTTTTGTTTGCCGGGAAGAGCAGGAAACGGACAGGTTCTGTTTCCCTCTGAATTCAAGGCTTCCGAACGTAGGGTAATAGGGTCACATTATCTAAGAGACAGTACAGCCAGGTAGGCATTCAGTAGCTTGATGATGAGGGACGTCATCCATGGACGCTTTTGCTCCTTTGTTCCTTGGTGAGCGTCTGCGGTGGCCTGGCGACCGCCTCCGGAATCATCTCTGGCTTGCTTGTATCACAAAATTGGCGATTAATACAACGGGACTTCAGTGCGCATTCGTGCACTGAAAATCAATGATAAATGAGAGGGAAAAGAGAGAAGAGCATCGGCCATCACTGCTTCCACACCAACACCGCCTTCAATGCAGCACCCAGCTTCGTATCATCAATGGCCCGCTGGTAGTCCTCGAAATCGTAAACCGAAACCAGCTTGCCCACGGGATATTCCCTTGGGCATATTCCCCCATAAGGAATGGAATCATCTGGCAAAAGATTTTGTAAAAAAAAAAAGGTTCTTCCGTCAGTAGCTTTTGCGCCTATGCTTGGATCGAGAACGAAAAGATATCGTGCCGCCGAGCCCGGCCGCCAGATGCAGTCGAGACTGCTGCAAGTCAATGGCAATGATGGGAAGAGCTCCTCGCATCTTGGCGGCCATGACGGCACTCATCCCCACGGACCCTGTTCCGAACACGGCCAAGCTCTTCCCTGCTTGCACATCAAGGGTGTTCAGGACCGCCCCTGCCCCTGTTTGCCAGCCGCATCCGAGCGGTGCGAATAGCGCAAGATCAGTATCCCCGGGGACCTTGACCAGGCTTGACGTCGGCACGACAGCGTATCGGGAGAAGGAGCTCTGCCCAAAAAAGCCGCTTTACATGGCGGTTTCGCCCTGTCCATTTCGCCGGCGCATGACGCTGGACCCGTCCAGTCGTTTTCCGCCGAGATTGAGAGGAAGG
Source organism: Claviceps citrina (assembly GCA_018360365.1). Lineage (NCBI taxonomy): Eukaryota > Fungi > Ascomycota > Sordariomycetes > Hypocreales > Clavicipitaceae > Claviceps > Claviceps citrina. Next base: position 10,905 of record SRQA01000670.1, on the reverse strand, counting down.
AACGAGTAGCAGTATGCGGGATGCCCGTCCATACATTGCGCGCAGACCTGGCAGTGCGAGAATGAGAGCAGCACCTTGTCTCCCGGGACTACGTGCTTGACTTGAGATCCAACTTGTTTGACTATGCCTCCGCCTAGATTCCAAGAATGTTAGCACCACAACCCGTCTGTTCGAAATCAGGCAGAGAGAAGAAAGTGGGAGAGTTCACCGTCGGTGCATACCCTAGTGGCCTAGGACAGCTGGCACAGCCGTGGGAATTGTGCCGTTGGCGCAAGACAAATCAGTGTGGCAGATCGCTGGCGTGAATTTCCGCGAGCGCCTCTGCTGGGCGCAAGGTACCCAGTGTTATCGTCTCGAGCCTAAACGGAGCGTTGATCCCGCTCAGAACAAGTGCTGTCGTCGTCGTCGTCGTCGTCGTCGTTGTTATTGTCGTCATGTTGCTATATTTACCCGCTCGGGCTCTTCTGACCTTGTAAATAGGTGTTCCTATGCGGGTTGCGTGTTGTCGGGTTTGGTGTGGTGCGGCACTTGCAAGTGCCGGCCAAGGAATCTTCAGCAGAGACTTTTAAAGTCGTAAACGAGATTCTACTGTAAACTCCCATGCTTCGTTTAGGCAGAATTCGTGATTCGAAACTTCCTACTGCGACGCTGAAGCAAAACGCCATAGATTCATCCTCAAGAGGACGAGATGAAGGAAGACCACAATCAGTGGAATGCTGTGATTGTCAAAAGCTCCTCATTGACGCTTTCAGTCCAAAATTCGCAAGAGTAAAGTCGCGATACTTGTTGCTGCATGCTTGACCAGAAGAATGGACGTTGCTGAAACTGTTGGCGGCAATGATGACTGGTGTTGATCGACACAGTGCCCCCGCTGATAAGCTCTCCACGACACACTGTGTGTCATGGCCCCCTTCTCATAGACACCCTTGATCTCTTGGCCCCCTTTTTCGTTTATTCTTTATTTCGGTATAACTGCCTCCCCTCCCTCCAAACACTGTTTACATCCCCACCGAATGAATCCAACCGGCATGCAGGTGCGGAATTTAAATCCTGGAGGGGACTTGGATCATGGATGTCAGGGACTCAGGAGTCAGGGGCCATTCATGAAGACGAGACAACCACGTGGGATCAAAGAATTCCCCCAAACAACGGGGGCCCGTGACGAGGCAGTGACGCAATCCTGCGCACACTAAAGAGCGGCGTCGAAACACACGGCGCACTGGGAAGGGGTCACGTGCGACATTTGGCAGCGGCGCCAGCCAGCCCTTCCTGATTCAACAGATGTGGAAAAACGAAAAGCAAAAGTGGCTTGCTCGCGTGGCGTCGACGGTTGTGCGGTTGCGCGGTTGTGCTTCGTGCACTTTCTGAAAATACTCGCTCTCCGTTGGAATGAGCAGGTAGCTTAGCTACCAATACAATAATAGATCCACTTTCTCCCTGGGCGGAGTCTGGTCCTGGTGTCTGTCCAGTGTCAGATTAATTCAACTCACCTTGCCTCATCTCGCATTTCTCTTCGCAACCGCATCAGACCGTGCTTGGCGACCTGCATCGCCAGCCCTCGACTCGGTGGCCTCGAACAGCCTGCACATCCCGCGCCGCATCCCCGAATCCGACTCTCTATTTTGCTGCCAGCACGCCTCGTTCGCCCTGCCTTTCGGAGAACATCCTTCCTATCGAAGAGTCTGATCGGGCTTGTATCTTCAAACTTTCGCTGCGGCGCAGGCTGACCCAGGGAGCTGGCAAAGCCAACAATCTGCCTGCCGCAACGCCCGGGCGGCCGTCTCTCCGAGCACGATTTCGATCCATCCCACCTCTCGTTGCTCGCCAGTCTCGGTTTCGACTTCCTCGGTGATGGCGCGCCTCTCTCGTGTAAGCTAGTGACACTGCTCGAAGATGGGATGATTGCTTTCCCCGGAAACAAGACGTATGCTCCGCCCCCTCTTCGCGATACGTCTTGATACGTCTTGTTGACGATACAAAGTTGTTCAAACTGACAGGTATCATCTCACAGACTACCATAACAGTCGCTACCTTCAGGTATACGCTGAGCGAGGGAGTCTGCGTGCCAAAGTGCCATGGCTCTTTTCAACCCGACCTTCCTGCTGGGAGTTCTCGTTCTGCTATACCTGTCCTCGTTTGTCCTCTTCGCCGTCATTCGAATCATCACCGGCGTCTCCATCCAAAGAATCGGCTATCTCTCACTACGAAGATTGGCATACACACCCCGAGATGGATGCCGGATGGAAGTGAGGGGACTGGGCCTAAACATCCATCGTCCCACCTTTGCTCAGCCAACATGGGTCAGCCTGGTCTTGAGCGAGCTGGTAATAACTGTTGATCTTGCGGAATTGCACGGACACAAGTCAGCCCCAGCCAGAGAAAACGCAGATAATGAAGAAGCCGGTGGGGATAGGGGCTCCCACGAAGAGAACGTCCATCTGCCAAGAGGCCGAAAACCCCACCGAACACCGAATCCTCGTTCACCGAGCGACACCTGGGAAAATCTGGCCAAACTCAAGGACAGGATAAAAAAACTGCATACCAACATTCGGTGGCTTCGACTGGTGGATGTCGTTGCGACCAATTCGACTGTTAATGTTGTCGGCGTTGGCAGCGTTCAGGTTGGCAGTTTCACAATCGCAGTGGACACGAGACGCAAGACCGTCGACCACGCTCGAATATTCGATTTTCATCACAAGAAGAAGCAGCAGCGACAGGCTGAGTGGATCATCTCGTTGCGCAGCGTCTTGTTCACAGCCGAGGGCCATCCTTCTCTCGAGGTTTTGGACCATTGCTTGCTCAATGTGCATGGTTTCTTGTACGAATCAAGACCAGGCCTCCGCGATGCCACCATTGCTTTGAAGCTCGGACGAGTTCATGTGCCTTACGATGACCTTCAGCTCTGTGCAACTCGGTACAAGCAATGCCGCGGCGGAGAGTCGCAGCCCGTCAGTGCCGATGAGCCCGTCGATATGGTACTGGCACCAGTCCCCGAAGAGACGGGTAGTGCGAACGGCATGGCAACCGATCATCTGATGAGGAGCGTTGCCGACTCTCGAGAATTCATCAGTTCCATCTTGCGAGGCATCAAGGAGGTTCAATTTGCTGTCAGCTATGTTGGTATGACGACCAATGTTACCTCGGTGAAACCAAAAGGTCAGCCCTTGCTGCTGAACGCATCGATGAAAGAGGTTGGTATCGACTTGCACCGTTTAGATCCCAAGTCACCGGCGCATCGCATGTATTTTTCGTCAAGAGACATCGCCCACGAAGCCCTCGCGGCTGCTCTCTCCATTTCCGTCGGGCTTGACGATGGCCACGGCAGTCCGGACCGGCTCTTGTATATACCCATGGCCACGACAACAGTCAGGACCACTCTGCCGTCAAAAACAGTTCAGTTGGCCGAGAACGGAGTCATGGGAGAAAAGAACGCCAACATGATGTTTGCCAACTCCGTCATCACCTCCCCATCTATCGACCTCGATCCTGCACACCTCCCCCTCCTCATCGCCATGTTGCAGCCGAAACCCAAGGCTGCCAAAGTCTCACCTCATGGGCAACACAGCATCATCTCGCGACTTCTTCCCAAGTCGAGTATCAAATTCTCCATGCATGAGCCAGTTCTGCGCGTGAAGCTCAAGCCATTGCAAGACACAGAGGACCCCGATGACTTTGATCTCATCATTTCTTCCGTCTCCTCAGTATCGTTGGATGTGGAGTCTTCTCACTCATCGATTGAGGAAATGCACTACTTTTTGGATGGTGCCATGAGAATACAGACTCATCACCTTTACTATCAGACTTGCACGGGGAATCGATTCGACCTCATAACGACGGAATCTTGTGACGTCAAGGCCCATCTGGCCGCCAGGCCCCATGTCAATGTCGAGCTCACGGGCATCATACAATCGCTCGGTATCAGCATGGTGCGACCCGAAATCACGGACGGTCTCCGTCAGATTGTTCGTCAACTTCATATTGATGTCGAGCCGGAGAAGCGGGCGACTTCCAAGACGGCCTCCAACCAGAATTTCTTGCGGTCTGTGCCCGAGTGGCTCGTCAGGTATCAGATTGAGGCGACCGATTTCAATCTTGAAGTCGCCGGCGTAGACGAAGACATCTCGGACGAAACGAGAGGCGTCTCGGTGCACGTGGACTCCTTCGGGGCCGAATACCGGGCACATCGCCTGGAAGGCCTCCCGCGATGGCCTGGCGCTCGACGACGAACGCATAGCAGGTCCATGACACAATCTGATTCCGATTTCTCCCCATCGCCCGTGTCTCCTCGCCTCAGGAAGAAGCCACAAGTCATTGGGGATGGCCGCCGGCTCGCTCTGCACGCCAAAGGCATCGAGGCACAGATTGTGGAAGCAGCCGGCCACCTCGAGGTCGAGCCTTTCGTAAACATCCCTCGCCTCGAGCTTGCGCTGTCGGCCACCAGCGACATTCACGGACCAATGTTCCACATACAGTCGACGATAAAAACAATCATGCTCCAGTATTCCCTTTACCGGCATTATGCAGTTGGCGTGGCCGTCTTGACCTTGCGACGGGCCTTTATGCGTGCCAGCCGTGATGTTTCCCGACCCAGGCAACGGGGCAGTGTTGTTGATCAGGATCATTTGCGTCCCCACATGAGCCCGGGCTCGCCAGACGCAGACAAGATCTCCACCGTCTCATCGGAACTAGTCACCGTTGATTTCAAGGCAGCATTGTTACAGATCAAGGCGGAGATGCCCCATGAACCTCTGCTGATGCTGCGGGTATACGGCCTCGAAACCGGACATCACCGATGGTCGACTCCTCATCTGAGCTCAAAGGTCATCAGGCTCTACGTCGAAACTCCTCGTATGCATCATGTCTGGTCGAGGATGATTGAAATCAAGAATGGCCGGGTCGATTTGCGGGAATCCAAGCACAAGTCTCCCAGCGGCGAATACGTTTCAGAAAAATTAATCGACGCGTCAACAGAGGCAGTGCGCATTGCTGTCCCGTATGAAGTCTTTGTCGCCAGAATCACCGATAACTGTATCAATGTCATCAAATCAGTCGAGCAGCTGCACCATCGATTCAGAACAGGAACGAATGAGTACATACTCGAAAAGAAACCCGAAGGCCCCAAGAGGGTCCCCAAGTTGTCTGTGCGAGCCCGCAGCTTTCTATTCGAGCTAGAGGATGGCGCCTTTGAATGGAAGCTCGGCATCATCTATCGCACGGGGCGGGAAGAGCAGATGCAGCGACTGGCACGAGAAGAAGCATTCCGCGTGAAGTCTAAGAAAGTTCGCGGCCAGGAGGCTAGAAAGGGCGGTGTTAAGCCTCGTTCTCGGTCTCTGCTGCCACGTGGTCGGTCGGACGAAAGATCATCTCGCTGGTTTAGGAGCAGAAGTGCGGATGCGTACAAGGCGGATGACGGCGGACACAAGATCCATCGTGGCACCATGCCCCGGTACGACCCAGATAGAGATCATGTCGGCGTTCATGGCCACGCCAAGGTTTCCGAGGAGGAAGCCCTTGCTGCTCTTCACGGATACAACTCACAAGCGTGGAAGAAACGGATAAACCGCGCGTACGAGTCGTCAAAAGCCAGCATGCGAGAGGCGCGACATGCCTTTTGGGGACCCAACCAGCTCCCTGACGATGTGGAGGAAATAGAAAATATCCTCGAGGTGTTTCAACGACCGGCCCTCTTGTCTGCGTCGATTTCGGACCTGTATTTCGTGATCGACAAGCCGTCATTTGACATGAGGGAACTGCCCAGTTTCATCCACCAGGTGGGCAAGGGAATGCCATTGGATATGCAATACGGCCTCCTTGTCCCTATGCATGTGGCCATCCAGATGGGCGAGGTGCGCATGTCGCTGCGGGACTATCCCTTGCCCCTGTTGCACATTCCGGGCCTCAAGACGGGGCAGTCTTCAAGGGTTCCATCGGTGTCTCTCAAGGCCAATTTTGTACTCGCCGAAGAATACAGAGGCCACGAGTCTACCCGCAAGGTTCGAGTCAATGTTGTCCCTCCACGCAGCAGCGGCCCCATGGCGTCCAACCAGGGCAGCTTCGCCATCGAAGTTCGGCGCACCATCGGACCCGTCAAGTCGTATTCTGAGGTGTTCATGGACATCAACACGGCCTTGCCCACGCGGATCACTTGGGGACCGTGCTATCAACCCGCCGTCCAGGACATGATGATGGTGATTGAATCTTTCACGAAGCCACCGGTGGATTCGTCGGAGCGTGTCGGCTTCTGGGACAAACTGCGGCTCAACACGCATTCTCGTGTCCACGTGGCGTGGAAGGGAGACGGCGATATGCATCTGTCCCTCAAGGGGACCAGAGATCCGTACCAGGTCACGGGCAACGGTGCTGGGTTTCTGATGTGCTGGCGCAACGATGTCAGGTGGCACTTCAACGCGGAGGACAACCCGAAGCAGTTCATGACGGTGGACAGCGGCGAATACATACTGGCGATTCCTGACTACAGCCACCAGGTCCGGGACGCTGCTCGTCGCAGAGAACAAGGCAACGGCCACGGAACGGAGAATGGCTTCAAGGACGCGGCCATCTTCAAGAAGGTTGTCATGAAACTCTCGGGCAATGTCCAGTGGATGGCAGGTCTGCTGTTTGAGCAGGCCATCGAGGACGGGAAAAGGAGCTTCTCCTTCAAGCCGCACTACGAGGTGGTGCTGAAAAACCCGCTGTATGCCAAACCCACCGAAGACGGTCTGCCGTATGACGCCATGCGAGGCTTCAGAAGTCGACACATCCATCTCTCCATCGCCGTGCGCGCGCCCGTGGATCGAGATTGGATGTCCGGAGACGCAGATCTGTCGGGAAGCTACAACACCGTCCATCTGACACCACGCTTCTTCACGCACTTCTTCCAATGGTGGGGGCTGTTTGGCCAGCCGCTGTCGCTCCCCATTCGGCAGGGAAACCTGTGGCCAGGGCGCGAGAAGAATAGCAAGAAATTCGGCAGACACCTGGCCACGGTCAAGTACAACCTCCTCCTGGCCCCCTTGTTCCTGAGTCACATCTACAAGCACAAGGACGCCGAAGACCACGCCTCGGATGCGGTTTCCGCCACTGGCCTCAAAGTGCGCTTCGACACCTTCATGCTGGATCTCCATCAGCGCAGGGAAGAGTTCAACACGCTGGCCAAGGGCAAGAACACGCAGAGCAGGACGTCGGGCATCAAGATCCACGCCTGCCAACTCGACCTGTCCAACTGCGACGTGCGGGCCGTCTCCGCCAGCCTGAAAGGCACAACCACCGAGGCGATCAAGAAGGGATCGATCTCGTCGCTCATGTTCAGCCAAGATGACAAGCCAGACCTGTCGCAGTTCATCATTCCAGACGACGACCTTAGCTGGATCGACATGGATGATTTCGTCGAACTCGACTGGATGCTGCCCACCGAGGCCCATCCCGACACGAAGATCCTGCCGCTCGCGTTTGCGCCACGCCTGACCTATTTCCGACAGACGGATATCGGCGGCGTCATTGCTGGTGATCCGGCCAGGACGAGCCCGTTTGGCGACGAGCCAACCCACTTTTGCATCATGACGCACGACGATGACCCCAAGAAGGTCCAGAGCCAGCTGATCCAGGAACGTCTCGATCAACTGGCGGCTCAGATGGAGGCACACGCGCAGGAGATTGGCGAGGCGGAACTGAGGGTCATTCAGGCAAACTCGGATGACGAGGAGGTTGTCGACAAGTTTGAGGCATTGAAAAAACATACCAACGTTCTCAAAGACAAGGAGTTATTTTTGAAGACTATGCTGGATCAGATGCAGAGCAAGGGGAGCACGCATACTCATGGCAACGGCAATGGCAGCGGCAGCGGCAGCGGCAGTGGTATCAGACGACCGTCCGAGCCATCTTCGTCATTCTCCAGCTCAGATGGCCCAGTGGAGATTCCTCCAGCGTCCGAGTTTGAGAGCGAATTCACGAGCCGCTTCGTCGTCCACAACGTGCAGTTGAAGTGGAACAATCTGCTTCGAAACATTGTGCTTCGATACATTCACCAAAACAGTCAACGACGCGGCTTCATCTACTATCTCTCCAGACCGGCTGTCAAGTTCATTCTGGACATTGTCGAGGAGCAGAGCAGAGCAAAGGCCAGCACGACGAGCAAGGGCACCGCATCTGCTTCTTCTGCTGCCTCTGCTACTGCTGCTGCTGCTGCTGCGGGAGCTGCGGGAGCTGCGGGAGGTACTGACGGCATGTCGACGCCCAATACCGGCACGACGGAAAAGAATAGCGCTACCGACCTCGAGGATCGTATTAAGAGCATTCTCGGAGACGGTGGCCGTTTCACCAGTACCACGTTCGACTCGAACGGCGATGCCGGCTGCGGATCCATTGAGGACCTGGAAGGGGGTATATCAAGGAATTTCAGCCCACAGAGCAGCTACCACGTCCGGTTGATCGCGCCGCAGATTCAGCTGCAGAGCGACAAGAACAAGAAACACGTCGTCATGATTACTGCCAAGGGCATGGAGCTCAAAGTGGTCGAGGTCATGGACAAGGAGAGGATTTCCGACACAGTCAGCGGTCTGGTGCAGCGCCGGTTTCTCGTCAACATGGACAGCACGCAGTTCTTTGTCACGCACCAGAAGTGGTTCCAGACCAGCCTGGTTTCCATGTACGCGGGCAGCAAGTATGGCACTCCCAACGGATCCTCCTGGCCTCCGTGGGTTCCCATGGAGGTCATGTTCAACTTCCAGGCGGATCCGTTTGGGTTCAAGCGTGTTGTGCAGAAGACGTCGGCCATGCTGCGCTACGACAAGTACAACAACCTGCGTCTCAAATACAACGATGAGGTGAACGGGAGCGACGGTGAAGATGTCGAGTCGATTGAGAACGCCGAGTGTCGGTCTGACAATATCTGGGTCGAGTTTCCCCAGGCACGGGCGCTCTGCAACAGTTCTCAGTACTACGCCATGTATGTCATCGTCCTGGACCTGCTCATGTACAGCGAGCCGCTGGAGAAGACGCGCAGCGAGCGACTGGAGAAGATCATACTCGCGTCCGACTTCAGCGACCTCAGCGGCACACCTCGGATGGTGCAGAGACTGCAGGAGCGCATCAAACAGCTGGAGGAGATCAAGGGTCACTTCCAGGTGTACGCCAACTACCTCGACGAGAAGGGCTGGGAGGATCGTCTGGCGCTGGAGCGGGACCTGAGTTCTTGTGAGGACGAGCTGTTCTTCATGATGAAGGCCATCACCACGTCGCAGCGCAAGTATGGCACGGACACGGATGCGAGCGCGCTCTTGAAATGGAGCATTTCGGCGCGGGACATTGTCTGGCATCTCATCCAGGACTCGTCCGAGCCGCTCGTCGAGCTGCAGCTCAAGGACGTCGAGTACGACCGCACAGACAACTCGGACGGCTCTCACATGAACTTGCTTCGCGTGGGAAAGGTCCTCGGCCTCAATCTGCTGCCGGATGCTACATACCCGTCCATTATTGCCCCCTACACGGACCTGGACAACAAGAACACCACCGCCGCCGCCGCCGCAGCAGCAGCAGCAGCAGACAGCACTCAGCGAGACATGATTCGCATCTATTGGCACATGCTGGAAGCCATTGCGGGCATTGCCGTGATGGACCGGTTCGAAGTCAACTTGGTGCCCATCAAGGTTCAGTTGGAGCGTGACGCGGGCAAGCGGCTGTTTGAGTACATCTTCCCCGGCATGGACGGTGCGGAAAAGGGGGCCAATGACAAGAGCAAGAGCAATGACAGCAACAACAGCAACAGCTCGCCTCTCATGGTGAAGCACAGTGTCCCCGGTGCGGATGAGGAGGACAGCGAGTCTCTCAACGGCTCAGCCAGCCGTCTGGCCACGCCGGTCCCCGAGAGAGACTTGTCCTCTGGATTCGACACGAGGGCCGGGTCGCTCGAGCTACGACTGCGGCCAACACTGACGTCCAAGAACGGCCAGGAACGAAGTCCGAAGAAGGCGCCCAGCGTCAACACGGCCGAGAGCCATGCATTCAGACTGTTCCGGTCAGGCAATGCCGGAAAGACGTTGCTGGTCAAAAAGTCGTCCCACGAATCGCTTCGGAATGCTGCCGCGCCGGGCTCGCGGCCCGGGGCCATCGTCCGCTCATCCACCGGCTTCTCGTCGTCGACCAAGGGAAGCAAGGAGTCGGCCGAGCCCAACAAGAAGTCATCTCGTTGGCGCGGTGGCGGCAGGTCCCAGGCCGAGGACAAGCGGCAGCAGCAATCGGACGACCTCAGCAAGATGATGGACCGCGCCAGCAACTACATGACGTTTGCGCACATTCGGATGCCGTCGGTGGTCCTCTGCCTGAGCTACAAGGGAAAGGACCAGCGCAACGTTGAGGACGTGCACAACTTTGTCTTCCGGCTCCCCACGATTGAATGGCAGAACAAGACGTGGTCCAACCTGGACCTGGCGCTTGCTCTGAAAAAGGCCGTGGTCAAGGCCCTCATCTCGCACACGGGCGCCATCATTGGCAACAAGTTCTCCAAGCACCGCCCGAATGCCGAGCAGCGGAGCAAGCTGCGCGAGATGGCCAACAGCTTTGTGCTCATCACGCCGTCGTCGTCGTCGTCGTCGCAGCAGCAGCAGCAGCAGCAGCAGCAGCAATACGACGCCGGGAGCGTCAACGACAGCGATGACTCGTCGAGCGTGTACGCGAACTGGCCGGTCAATGCCGACGCCGACGACTACTCGCGGTCGCCGCCGCGGTCGACGCGCGGGAGCACGCACAGCAGCATACCGGGTCCGCGACCCGTCAGCCGCAGTAGTAGCGTGGCCAGTCGACGGTCGCACCAGACCGGAGGCCCCGGCGCAGCGCCGAGCTTCCTGTCCATGATGACGCCGCCCACGCCGGCCGAGATGCGTGGCGACGCGGCGGCCGGCCTGGGGACGG
>SRQA01000067.1:0-43610 GCA_018360365.1 Claviceps citrina | reverse complement strand
AGAACTAAGAACCTTTGACTATTAAACCTGACCGGTACCCCTTGTTGCGTACGCAATACCTGTGACTAGATGTCACTTTGATTGACCTGTTCAATCCAACACTAACTATATAAAATGCCGCGACTAAAATAAGATCTTGTGCCTTATTATAAGGAGATACAGGCTATGTATGCTAATGGGTATGTAGTTAAGCGTATTTTACAGAATATAAACACCCTTTATAATAAAAATATAGGGTTTTTAACCTTAAAGAGGCAAATAATAGCTTGGGGATTAGTGCGATAAGAGAGAAGTATTATTACTAAATAGTTATAAGCCTGTATTTGCTAATTATTCTTTGAAGAGTGCTTAATAGATAAAATAATTATATTATGCCTGTAGGCAGAGGGATATAAAATTATAATGCAAGGTCTTGTCTAGTTACGGAAGGACAAAGGACTTTATTAACGGCAAAGTAATGAAATAAGGGAAGCCATAATCTCTTGCGCCTGTATATTCTTTAATAACTAACTTTAGGTCTTGTTAATCCTAAAAGACTATGGCTGGGGCTATCTCTATATATATATATGATAATAGTATTATGTTATTTCCTGAGACGCGCTTTACTCTATGTATTAAGAGTTTGCCTTTAATAATATTTCTAAATAATTTGGTAATAAATAGTTTAAGCAACGAGACTTTAGTGTGCTAGGGCCTGACTTTATATAGTTAATTAATGCTTATGACAAGCTAAAACACTAGGGTTTTGAGATATACGCTGGTATTAATGTATATTTATGATATATTACATGGTTTTACTGCGGTATATCTGCTAATTTATGTTAGAGTACTGCTTTGTAGTATGTTGATGTGCTTTATTAATGGGGTTATATGCCTTATTGTGTTTGGTTAGACTATGGTAATAAGATAGTACTACTCTGTGGTATATATTACTTTCTTGCTAGTATATGTACTAAGCTGTATAATAATAAATAAGTGCTAATTAGCTTTAGTGACTGCTAGTCCTTTAGCAAAAGTGTTTATAATACCTAGATTAAGAGCTGGTGGCTTTAGTTAAGTAAAGGGCGTGCCCTTTTCTAGCGAGTATGTTATTTAATCTAATGTTTATATTTGTAAAGCTCTGACACGAAGTTCTCTCTAGGAATATTTTTAATAGCTCTTGTATAACTGCTTTTTTAATCACGAGACTAGGGCTAACTGCGTTGTAATACTCTTTATTTATATGGATATTATTTAATAAGAGCTAGTATAGTTTGTATATTTATAGAACTCTTATAAAATCTGTTATTAGCCTAATTGACCCTATGTAAAAAGCGGTTAGCTAATGGTTTTGTATTATAAGCTAAAAGAATTAGGTAGTATAAGCTATGCAGAGGAGATACCTACTAACCGCTTAGACTTATGCTATACTTTACTGTAAAATAATATTAAGGACCTTAATAAGTACTTACTAGATATAATAATACAAATATGTTAGCGTATAATTGAGGAATTAATTGGTGCTCTCCTAACTAATCTAAAAGACCCTAACTACCCTTAGCTTAAAGAGTACGTTTTATTATAGTTAAAGCTTGTAGAATATGAGCGAGAATAAACATAACCTAAGCTAAGTTTGCTTGTGACTAAGGTGGACGGGCGGAAACGGCTTGAAGTAATGTTATAGGAGAATAATATAGATCTTACTAGGATAGGAGAAGAGCTAGAAGAGCTAGTATAGTAGTAAAAGAGTGTCTTTTTTTATTATATATTATGTTCCTATTTCTCCTTATATAACCCTTTTCTCCTTATATAACCCCTTCCTCCTATCTGCGGTGGCGTTTTACGCGAGAATATATAGATGTATCTGCCTTAGGCTTTGTAATAATATTAGTAGATGGCTGTGTACTCTCCTATGCTTCTGTATTATTGCTATTTTCCTTTGTATAGTTGTTGCTAGACTTTACACTAGGTGTATTATCTAGGAATATGCTTGGACTTAGCAAGTCCTTGTCTAATATAGTAAGATTATTATTAAGACTAGGCGTAGAGTGAGATTTAGACTTAATACTAGTATTATCTTTATTTACATTATAGGTTAACCTCTCCTGCTTAACCTATGTAGCAGATATAGAGCTTGAAGATTAGCGTGACTTTCTTTTATTGCTTGTGGTAGAGCGTTTGTTTATGTTATTGTCTTTATTAGGCGGGGATGGGGGGTTAGTTAGCTTATTATTAACTGTATCCTCCTCTTCCTTAATGTAATATATGAAATTAAGGTGTAGAGTAGAACCTTTACTATACATTGCCCTTGCTAGCTGCTGTATAGACCTTGTGCGTAAGGCTTCTGGCCTAACTAATGTAATTAATTATAAACTGCTATGTGTGTAGCTTATAATAAGTTCCTAGTTAGGATTGTCTATTAGAAGGCAATCTGTAGCAATAGTGCTCTATGATGTAATATAATAGACTAATCTGCGATAGCTTAGGTATTTAAATTCCGGACATGTAAAAGGCGATGGTTAATACCTATTAATAGCCTTTAGAAAGGTTAGTAAATAGATAGGAGTGTTAAATTATAGATTGTTTTGTGCCTATATCTTTGTGTACTAGAATCTTATAGTGATTATAACTAGTATAAAGCTAACTAGCCTTTGCGCTGCTAAAGTAGTTAAACTAGCCGTGTGCTGTTAATTCCCTTTGGTTACTGTATTCTATAGCCTTTAATAGTGTGTTGTATTATTAAATGCTAGGGTAACTAGTGCTGTGGCTGGTATATTTCTGTGTTTAATAGCTGGTGGACTGTTGAGTGTTAAATTAATTGTTTTGGCTGCGTTATAGGATGTAAAATAAAGTGAATAATAAGGGCAGTTTCTTTAGCTTAGATTATTCTGCTATAGGATGTTATAGGAGTACCCCCCGTTTGTATAGTAATTAGGAGGCATTGAAAAAGGTGTAAGAGAATGTAGACAAAGGGGGAGGCTGGTGATAACTTAGTTTTTTCTGCGAAAGGGTTGTGTATTTATGTTCGCGTAATTACTTTGCCTTATATAATTAAATAGCCTGATTTCCCTTTGTCTACAGCCTACTGCTAAAATAAATAGCTAATTACAGTTTATTGTAGTGGCGTGATTGTCTGTAAAACTCTTTTATTCTTATTACCTAGTTTATCTGCCTTATGTTTACTATCCACAGCCTAGTCTAGATCCTTATAATACTTATTATATCCCCTCTTTTTAGGTAAAGGGGATTTACTTTTCCTTATAAGTAATAAGTAACTATAGTTTATATAGTGTCCTAGTAGGCTTACTATTATAATAGCAAGCAAAACCCTGTGACGCGTAAGCATAATTAGCATACAATTTGGATGCTAAAAAATTAAGCTTATAATAGCCTTAAAATACACCTTTACTATTTGTATATTTATAGCAAGGTGGTATATATTTGTAACTAAATATATAGATTAAGCATGCGTTTAGATTTTAGTGTCTTATTGTATTTAATTATGAAGTAGGTGACCTGCCTTGTTGTGCCTTATTATTAAGCTAAACTAATTGTTAAGGCTTATGTACATGCTATAGATCTTCTAGCCGCGATATATAATGTAGAGATAGGTTAGAAATCACCTAAGCTGTTAATTTAGGGTTTTCTAAGGGCTGTTTAGATAATAAAGGGACTGTTGGCAGCTGAATATTATTGATATGTATTGTGATAGGCAAGATAATGTAGGAGGGAAAAGTGTATAATGTGGGAAAAATTTGGGTAGGGGCAAAGGTATGTTACAAACTAGTACAGGCATTTATTAAGGGTATCCATCTATTACAGACACGCTAGGGTGTCTGTAGTGTGATTTTTCGATCTGTAAAACGTTTTGAGCCAGTGTGAGCTATTGTCCGCCGTAGCGGGCGAATAGAACGTGGCTCAACGGCAGGCACGACCGATGCATCGACGACTGCGTGGGGCCCAACACTGGCAACACTGTTGACGGGTCGAGCAGAGTTGACTCCATTCGGCCGCCCATGCGTCAGCTACTTGATGCAATAGTCGATGCAGGTAGAGGCTATAGCAAATCGGTAGCTAATCCGCGTGAGTGAGTGAGTGAGTGAGTGAGTGTGTGAGAGGCGGTGGGCGCAACGATGGGTGGGCAAGTTGCGTTGCCCCTCCCACGTGCGTGAAACCACGGGCCAGAAACAGAAATTAGGGAGAAAAAAAAAAAAGGTGTCTGTCATGGGAATAGCATTAGGCCATAGTGATGCCCGGACAGGCGGCGGGCGACAATCAATCCAATGCTTCTTCTTCTTCTTCTTCCTCTTCCTACATCTAACTAAGAAAGAAAGAAAGAAAGAAAGAAAGAAAGCAAAGAAGCGATTCTTTGGCCCGTCTTTTCTCAGCCACGTCGCTCGCACGCCTCCGTTACGCAGGCCCCTCCATCCATCATGGCCTTCACCATGCATTCCCACTCGGGCCAGTTCTGCCCCGGCCACGCAGTCGACCGGCTTGAGGACATTGTCCAGCATGCCATCGCGCTGGGCTTGAAGACGATGGGCCTGTCGGAGCACATGCCGCGCTATGAGGAGCGGGATCTGTACCCAGAAGAGGCATGTTACGTGACCATGGGGCTGCGCGCTTCTCATCACGACCCTCACACCCTCACGACCCTCACGACCCTCACGACCTCACTTCCTTCCGTCTTGCCATGTGCCTCACCTCGCCTCACCCCTTCCCCGCAATCTAACCGACCCCCCCCCCCCCCCCCCCCCCCCCCCCAATCCAGCTCACCACCGACCCCGCAGCCGCCCTCGCCGCCCTCCCCCCCCTCCACGAAGCCTACCTCCGCGAAGCCAGCCGGCTGCAACAGAAATACGCCCCCGCCATTCACATCCTCATCGGCTTCGAGGCCGAGTTCATCCGGCCGTCATACGCGCCCCTCGTCCGGACCCTCGCCTCGGCCCCGGCCGTCGACTACTTCATCGGCTCCGTCCACCACGTGCACTCCATCCCCATCGACTACAGCCCGGCCCGGTACGCCGACGCCGTCGCCGCCAGCGGCGGCTCCGAGGAGCGCCTCCACGAGCACTACTACGACCTGCAGCACGAGATGCTGCTCGCCCTGCGACCCAGGATCGTCGGCCACTTTGACCTGATTCGCCTGCTGAGCACCGATCCCGGCCGCGACGTCCGCTCCTCCTGGAAGGGCGTCTGGGAACGCATCACGCGCAACCTGAGGCTCGTGCGCGAGCAGGGCGGCTGGCTGGAGCTGAATACCGCGGCTCTGAGGAAGGGCCTGGATGAGCCGTATCCGGGGAGGATGATTGCGGAGGTGGGTTTGATCACGCAACATGACATGACCACCACACGCAATATACAAACCACACCCTTCCCCTACCCTTCCCCTACCCTTCCCCTACCCCCTTCTCGCGCCCCCCCACCCTCCTTCCTAACAAAAAGAAAGAAAGAAAGAAAGACAGAAGAAGAGAAAGAAAAAGGAAACTAACTGCTCCCTTCTCCTAAAAAAAAAAAGGAATGGGTAAAACTCGACGGCAAATTCACAATGTCGGACGACAGCCACGCCATCGCCCACCTCGCCACAAACTACCCCCGCGGCCTGGCCTACCTCCACAGCCTCGGCGTCCAAACCCTCTGGACGTTCGAGCGCCAGCCCCATGCCCATCCCAGCAGCAGCAGCGCCAGCCTCGCCAGCAAAGCCCTTTTGTCGGACAAGCCTGTTCCGCTCGACGTGTTCAGAGAGCAGTTTTGCGGTGATGGTCCCGTCGACGTAAAGGGGTGAGGTTGGTGTGCTGCCCTGCCATGCCCTGCCATGCCCTGCCATGCCCTGCCATGCCCGGGTAGGTAGCTACGCCGACGTGAGAGGCAGACATGAGCGGCAGAAGAAGTAGACTGAAGAAATCCTTTCTACATTCCAAGGATAGAAGCATCTCGCACGGCGTATAGAAAGCTAGACAGGACCCATGCGCAGATAGAGACGAAGAAACCAAAGACACACAAAAAGGGCGGCGCGGGATCTTGGATTCTCTACAGACGTGACATTTCATGCCTCTTTATGGATGGAGGCTCGGTCGGGGATCGGTTTTGAATTTCTAGCTACTTATTATTATGTATTTGGCGTCAAAAAGGCCGCGGTGGCGGGGGGGGGGGGGGTATCTATTACTCCTAAGTATCCACTGCATCTTGTGAAGAAGGGAACGAGAAAAAATTGCCGGAAAAAGGAAAGAAAAAAGAAATGCAATGGACCAAAAAAAGCATGGGATCCAACGAATCATCTCGCTAGCTGCGACTTGCGTTGAAAAGATTGCGCGGATGAATGGCCCACAATGGCAATAGTAATACACACACACACACACAACACACACACACACACACACACATACATACACATATGTATACTACGCGTGTGCATCGATCTGCTCACTGCAGAAGCTCCCCTCTAGAACCCATGACCCATCAGAGGCTCTCCCCATAGAATGCTGCGTCGTCCTCAGCACCGGCTGGTGCTCGTCGCCAGACAGTCGACTGCGCTCAGCGCTCTCAGGGCCTGACATGTTCTGCGAAGGGCTTGTCGGGCCGCGGGGCAAAGGGGATCCCCGACTGATGTTGGTATTGAAACAGGCCGCTCGGTTGCGCCGCCTGGGTGGTTCCGTCGGTGGGCGCGTGGACGGACGGCGTAGACGCTGATGCCGACGTCGACATCGACATCGACATCGACATCGACGTTGGGTCCTGCGGCGGGAGCCATGTCAGAGACTCTGAAGGAACCGTCGCCACAGAGTCGGTGCCTGTGCCCTCGGGCTGGTAAGCGATGAAGACGCCGTTCGTGTCGCTTGCTGCGTGGATGGCAACACGGGGCACCTCGGGGGAGCTGCCGCCGCCGCCGTCGCTGCCTGCGAGAGCCGACGGCGCAGCTGGGGTTGGACAGGACGTGTCCGACGGATAGAAATCCCCCACTGGGCTGGAAACTCCAGCGCATGACGCAGGTTGCGCTGGCAACTCCTCCGGAGCCATCGGCATGGAAGACATGCCCACCGGGTTGGCAATCGTGGCTTCAAGGTCAGTGCCCTCTTGGCCGACAGCGCTCCGTGATGCCGTGTCCTCCTTGGTCTTCTCTCTCGCCTCCCTTTGCGACTGAGTGATCAGGTTGATGCGGATCTTTTTCACGCCCGCCGCAAGTTGATCCACGTCCGCCGTGGAGTCCTGGCTGGCGACGCTGAGCGGGCGACCGGTGGACGGCGTCGGCGTGTCGGCACCAACAGGGACGGACTGCTCACCCGCTCTTGCCGGCGTGCCTGCGTTGTCCACGGCCCGGGACCCCTTTGTGCGCGCTTCTTTGCCCGCCGGCGCGGACCGTTGCTTTAGCACGGGCAACTTGTCGCTGCTGTGCACTCGCCCTGTCCGAGAACTTGGTCTGCTGGCCGTTGTCCGCCTGGGAACAGGAGCTGTGGAAGGAACCGGCGGCATGGGCGGTTCCTCGCTCGTGGGGCTCAAAACCACAGAGGCGCCACTAAGACGGCGACTTGATCTCCTGGCAGACTGTGTCACATTGGCCTGCGCCGCACGGGTTAGTCCCAGGCCCTGGTCCCCCTTCAAGGAATGCACTCGGACGGAATCAGGGGCCACCTTACCTTCATCGGAGAGGCTACTGGGGTCGTCGTGGTGACTGGTCTTCTTCTCGTCTTTGTCAGCACCTCGCTCGATTCTTCATCGATGGGGCCAATGGCTCTCGGCCGCCTCTCGCGCAACGACATTCTCGACGACGGGCGTTCACCCCCAGACGATGCTGGAGGTGGAGGTGGAGGAGGAAGGCCCAGCAAAATGGACTGCCGATCCCGCCGAGCCCGGGATGCCTCCGCATTGAGTTCCTCCGCCTTGTAGCTGTCTGTCTGTCGATGTGCTGGAATCAGCATGTTGCACAGCTCCTTGGCAGCAACGACCCATGATACCTCGGGCGGTGGAGGCGACGCCGGTCGTTGAAACACTCTCGATTGCCCTGTAGATAAGCTAGACAGACTTCTACGCATCTTAATCGGGTCAGTCACTCTTAATGTAGAGGCTTGTGTTGGTGAAGAGTATGTAGGGGGCGTCGAGTTCGATGGTCTTCTCGGCGCCGATGCCGGCTCTTCCGGTTGTTCAAGCTGGTCCAGTTGGCCACTCGCCCACCACGATGGGTTATAAGGCCGCATCGGCGACACCGGCTCCGTCAGCTCAGAAGTCGGGTCAACGCACGTGTCGAGCACGCCGATCCGCTGCCCCATTTCGTGCCCAAGACCGCTGGGTGCTTGTTCCGCCTTGACTGCGGGTTCAATGTTTCCAACCATGCCACTCAGGTGACTCAGAATGCCTGAACAGAGAGCACGATCGCTGTATCCGCCCTCGAGAACGCTGATGACTCTTCCATCCACCGCGAGGCCTACCTCTGCCGCCAAGCTGACAACATCTTCCGTCAATCGAGCGTAGAACTCGGTCGGAACATTGACTTTATGGCGCTGCATTCCCGCTCCCTCCCACTCGCTGGCGTCGAAACCAGCGGACAAGAAGATGGCGGCTTTGGGAGGTTGGCCTGTTTCTCGGGCTCTCTGAGCTTGTTCCCCCAGATACTTTCTTGTTTTATCCAACAAGATGGAATACTTGGTTTCATACAGAATCCAAAAATCCTGCTCCGTCTTCCAGGACTGCAGATGCACATTCCATACTGATTGGCCATGTGCATTGTCTATGCATACGCTGGCATTCCTCACCTTGTCCAGGTCACCCCACTCGCAGGGGTACGAGTTGATATCATGCAAGCTAAAGTAGCCAATCGACGTCTTCTTCCAGTGAGCTTCGTTTTTCTTGACCGCGTTGGCGCGAGAGTTGTGCTCCCAAGCGATGGCTTGAGACCCGTCCCCATGGTGGAGATCAAAGTCGATGATAGCAGCGTGAGTGAGTCCGTGATATAGTGCACCATGCATGATACCTACATGAACATTGTTCACCCAACAGAAGCCAGAGGGGTGAGACGCGGAGCAGTGATGGCCGGGGGGCCTCACGGCGACAAACGCTTTTTGAGGTCCCTCTCCGAATACAGTATCGACTGCCTCACAGACAGCCCCGAGGGCGCCCTCCATGGCGTCGAGCGATTCGGCACAGAGATACAAATCACCTTCGTGAAGTTGCTGCGGAATGGGATCGTCAGGGCGTCGAGGAATGTCAGGCCTTTGCAGCTCCTTGCCTCCCATGGCCAGCTTTGATTCAGCAGAATCACACATCAGTTTCAATTCCTCCATCCACTTGATGCCGTGGACGTTGGTGACGGCTGGGGACGTCAGAGGCAATCGTCTTGTGGTCTTGTGAATGCGAAATGGTATGCTGTCAACTTCGAAAATGTTCGCCTTGGGGCGGATGGGAACGCGACCTCGACAGTGTCTGCCACCCAAGCGAACATAAGCAGTCGAGACACCCAGCACACTTGCTTTGATTCTTTCCGGGCGTTCCACTATAGTGCTTAGAGCGTTCCGGGATGTTCGGGGACGGGAGAATCTGTGGCCGTAAACTGCGTCGTTGAGGATGACGATGGTGTCTGTCGGTAGCGTGGCAACAGGTCCATGGTATGTCTCGAGTTCAGCTCGAAAGTAGTCGCTCGCAATCGAGTTGGCCGTCACGGGGGGCTTCTCTTCCTCAGGGGGTGTCTTTGAACTTGTCGCCGATGTGAGCTGGCCATAGCTTGCTCGCCGCGACAAGGAGGACCTTGCAGACGCGGGGCCGCTGGCAGAATGCAGAGAGTTTATGGAGGCCTTGCGAAGCAAAGGAGGTGTGCCGGCGCAAGAACCTCTTCTCGAGTTCGGACCATCAGAAGGACTACGAGACGGGTTTCGAGGTTGAGGGGTGGCGGAGGATGAACGCTGAGGCGGCGGTCTGAGCGAGGTATTTGACGCAGTACTCGCGCGACGAGAAGATTTCGCGGTCGGACGATGGAGTTCGTTCGTGATGGAGAGCTGGCTCAGCGACTGTGTCAAGCCAGCATCGTCGCCGTGAGCGGTCGTGGCTGCGGTTGTTGCCTGCCGCCGTGGTGGCAGCGACCCATGAAACGAGTATGACATGGCGCTGGACGACGACGAGGACGATGACGACGACGACACATGAGAAGAAGATGGCGTGAACTTGTCTGAGGGCCCGAATGCTATTGAGCAACAGTGGTGGGGAGCTGGTTGTTCAATGTGTTTGTTTTCATGCACGAAATGCCCTCGTTTGCGACCAGGTCGGTGACTGACACGACACGTCTGCTTCCCAGCAACGCGTTTGGCTGCAGCGCCGCGGCGTGATTCGTGGTAGAAAAGCGGCGTCACGTGTGAGATAGTATCTGAACCTTCTCAAAGGGCCACGACTCCACGAGTCACGATTCACGGGTTATCCACGTGGCACGGTGGGACCGCTGTTGTGGGGGCATGTGCCAAATTCTTAAAAAAAACAAACACTGTGCTTGAGGCGATCATCCATGGCCAAATATTCCGTTCACGGGATTCGGCTCATCAGGCCATATATATATATTATATACCTAGTATGCACCAATGCTATTAAGAACCCCGCCTACCTACCGCAGATCTACATTGACTCGGCGTAACGCTTCCACAGCCCAACCGGGATAATCTGCCTTGTCTTTGTGAAGATCAGCAAAGAACTGTCGTATATATGCTGGAAACCGATCCTCTATCACAGACTGGCGCACTTCCCTCATCAGATTCAGCTGGTACCAAATATTGTGAATGGTCAACAGATGAGCCGAGACAGTCTCCTTGGACGCATTGTGGTGCACGAACGCCCGCGTGATGCCCAATTCACCATCCCCTTGTCTACAACACATGCATCCGCACCCAGACTCAATAGGTCCGAAATCATTCGCATATTTGGCATTGCGCATGTTCAAAACGCCATGTTTCGTAATGGCATTGCCGAACCGAGCAGTTCGGGTCGGCCACACGCAGTCAAACATGTCTGCTCCGAGAGCCACGCTGACGACCAAATCTTCTGGATATCCAACGCCCATGACGTACCGGGGTTTCAGGTCAGGTAGCAAGGCCGTACATGTCTCGATCACGCGGCAATAGTCGTCCTTTGCCTCCCCCCCGCTCAGACCGCCGATGGCAATGCCAGGGGTATTCCTCGCCAGCATCTGCTGGCAGCACTCTCGGCGCATGTCAAGATCTAGACCGCCCTGGATGATGCAGAATAGGTTCTGCGAGTCGGGGTTTTGGTGCGCCGCTATGCATCTGTCTAGCCAGCGAACGCTGCGCTCCATGGCTTCGCGCATGCGGGCTTTGTCCGGCGAGGTCGTAGCCAGGACGTCGTCGAGCTGCATGATTATGTCGCTCCCGATGCTGTTCTGCAGAGATATTGAGTGTTCTGGGGTGAGGAGCATAGGCGATCCGTCGTGTGGACTCAGAAACCGGACGCCTTCTTCTGTAACGGTAGCCAGTTTCAACAAGCTCACCATTTGAAAACTATTTGGAAAGCTCATCAGCACAGTCCAGTCCGCAAGTGTCCCTTGTTGTGAAGGAATAGCTTACCCGCCACTGTCAGTCAGGAGATTGTGATGCCAGCTTTGCAGCTTGTGCGCTCCACCAACGGCGTCTAGGACTTCCTGGCCAGGTTTCAGGCCGAGATGGTACGTGTTGTTCAGACATAGCCTGCAACCAGTGTCTTCAAGCTGTTGCGGTGTAATGCCCTTCAGTGATGCCTGTGTTGCTACAGGCATAAACACGGGAAGCTGGACAGTGCCATGGGGGAGCGTCAAGTTGGAGGCTCTAGCTCGGGTCGTCTAGAGTGTGTGTGCATGCCATGTTGTCAGAGTTGACGATGTTTCGTTCCGCTGCTCCTTGGTCTTTGGTTCGGGGGAGGGCGGGTTGGGGTGGTCAGCCGCAAAAACGAAAGGACTCACAGAGCAGCGCGCCACGAGCTCAAACGTGAGAGCAGGAGACGAAGAAGCGCGAGAGGCCATTCTCGCGACTGCCCTCATGCTGGCTACTGGAGGTTTCCAGCCAGGTGTAGGTTAGCGCAGCCATGTCTTGGAGCGCCGACACCAAGTCGCCGTCGCTGTCGGCTTATCGCCGGCTCATCCCCATTCTCCACCACGTCCACCACGCGCGAAGCTGTCCCTCGAAATTTCCATCTCGCATAGCTACGCAACATCGGTTCCCGGCATTGAGCCTCCCCAAACACAACGATTCGGACAAAATGGGGGCACGCGCAGTGTCGCCTGGAGGGGCTCTTCTGAGAACATCACGCATGTTCTCGGTCCCCAAGCCCCTTCCGGAGCCCCCGTCTACGAGCTTTTCCATCGGCAACCACAATTCGTCGACAATGACAAGACATTACCCCCAGTACCAATCGATAACATCTCCCCTGTCGTCAAGAGAAAAAGGAGATTGGGGTTTCAAGCGGCCGTTCCCTCTTAAATCAACCATGGCTACATCCACACCTCTGATTCGAATCAAGCAGGTCGACTGCGTCGAAAACGTGACCGACTTTGCCTCCGCGGCAGACCACTCTCTGTCCCTGGAGAAGTTCCAAGAAATGCACGTGGCCCTGACTTTACCTCGAGAGACGGAGGCAGTGGGGAGCCAGTTGGGTGCACCCAGAATGTGGTCAAAGTCTGTGTTCGAGGAAGACATGGACTTGACTGATCCACATAGCGGCAGAAACGACGAGACGCGGTGGAAGTTCGACGGACCGTGGCTCGCTATCATGAAGGAAGGGGACTTCATCCAGTACCTCAAAAAGCATGTGCATCCTAAACGTGCCCAGTTCCGAGCGCTTCTCAAGAGGAAGCTTGCCGATGACGCGACTGTGGGACAAAACAAGGCGGCCATGGAGAGCGGCAAGCCTTTGCCGCCCAAAATCGAGCCCGAAGATATCACAGATCAGCAGTTCACCGAGTACCTGCGGCTCTTGCGCAATGACCGTACCACGCTTTACTTTTTGGTCTCGAAATTCTTGGACCTCGCACCGCTTGGCAAGCCTGTTGGCATTGTGGAGGGCCTGATGAAAGCTCAGGTCAAATGCAGTGTATGGGGCGCCACTGGCCCGCCAGCCAGCCACCCTTCCGCAGGAATCAGTTATCTACGAACGAACGCCTACATGGAGAATCATCCAATCTACGGACCACAGGGGCACAGGACCCCTGTTCTGGCAAGAATCATCTACCCCCGAGTCACCTACCACAAGGCTAAGCTTGGTGTGGGAGGATTCGTTGCCGACGTACCCACAGAAAGCAACTTCAACGCCAGCAGCCCACGTCACAGAATCGTGGGCAGCCCCAAGCCGCTCAATGGCATTGCCCACCTCGACACCACGACGTACGGCGGAGCCAAGGCCTATGTCGAGCCGCATACAGCCACGGTCGACCCCAGCGGCAAGATCATACTGCAACTGCGTCAGACTGACTGGGAGGCAAAGGTCATTGCCAAGGAAAGCAAGGGCTTATCGGAAATCTACCTCAATAACGGGAAGGTCGACGATGATGGATCGTTCTAGGGTCATCGTACGCACACCCATTTCAAGCATATTTTTTTCTGTACGGCGAGGATCTGAGACTTAGGCGGCAGTCACCCACGCTGAAGATGTTGGGCAAAATGCGACTGTAGCATTGTTGATTAGGACGGACGAGACGTGCCAACCCCTGTATTTTGACCCCAAGCGGCTGGGTCAATCATGTGATTGTAAGAACACTGTACAACTAGCAATCAACTAAAACTGAACCTCATCACAAACCCAATTTTCTGTGCCAAACTTACAGGCTTTTTGCATGTCTAGTATCATACTCGCAGGACAGCAAGTCGTGTTGTCTACGCCCCCACATCCCAAGTTCCGAGGTTCACTCGCACGCCCATATTCGGGAGGCCCACGTGGAGACAGCATAGTCACGTGATATGTCATCCACATCTTCCAGCAAGCCCTAATCCGCAATTTGCGCACCCCACCATCGAGAGGAAACCACCCAAATATCTGCGACGCCAGCCCGCCCACGACTCGTTTTACGGCTCTCGACGACGACACCATCACCATCCCTTTTTGCCGCCCAACGACCACACCAGTCCGTCCAATACCGCCAAAATGGGTCGCGTCCGTACCAAGACCGTCAAGAAGTCCGCCAAGGTCATCATTGAGCGTTACTACCCCAAGCTCACCCTCGACTTCGAGACCAACAAGCGCATTTGCGATGAGATCGCCATCATTGCTTCCAAGCGCCTCCGCAACAAGGTTAGCAAGGATTTCACGGCGTCGGGCTCGTCCTGCACCTTTCTCGGACTAATCCAATCCATTTCAATTCGGAAGAGCTCGGCCTCCAATCGGGAAACAGGATTCACTCCATTGTATCGCTACTATTCAATTGCATGCTGACAGCTAGTGAAATGCAGATTGCCGGCTACACCACCCACTTGATGAAGCGTATTCAGCGCGGTCCCGTCCGAGGCATCTCCTTCAAGCTCCAGGAAGAGGAGCGTGAGCGCAAGGATCAATATGTTCCTGAGGTTTCCGCCCTGGACTACACCCAGAACGAGTCCGGTCTGCTCGAGATCGACTCCGAGACCAAGGATTTGCTGAAGCATCTCGGCGTATGTTTGCTTCCAAACCTATGCCATTCGTCCAATGCCTCTGGCTTTTGCCCGTCGCAGCATGCTAACCTGTTCCCTTCTCGCCAGTTTGACTCTATCCCCGTCAACGTTACTCAGGTCACTCAGAACAACCCCAACGACCGTGGCCCTCGTCGTTTCGGTGACCGCCCTCGCCGCGACTAAATCTCACGACGAAAAGTAAAGAAATGTTTTTGCCTCTTTTTTTTTTTTTTTTTTTTTGAAAAAATCATGATTTGTGGGACGTTGAGGGTTCTGGGCATTTGGCATGGTTTTTGCGACTTGGGCGTCTAAGGACGGTAGTGAGTGCATAGATCTCAAAACAAAGATCTTCCATCCCCGCAAGGTGTCGCTGAATCTTTCGGACTTTTGTCGTCTGGAGAGGATGCTTGATCGCCAAGACTTCGGTCTCTTTCTGTTGCTGCTGTCATGAGTGACTTCGTCATCCGTGAGTTCTTGACTACATTGTTGATGGCGTGCTCGGATTCGCTCGGCCTGGAAGCCGAAGAAAACCAAAGAGCAATCCGTTTGCTGATCAGGACGACTTGCCGATATCGCTGTCGGAAGAACATCATCGTCACGTTTAAAGAAAAGTCTCCAAGGACCACATGCCATTTAACTGCTATTGAAACAAAACTGAGACTACTGGGGGTATCTACCAAACGCATTCCTAACGCCACCTATTTCTTACTCCATGTCGCGATACCATGTTACGTACATACACACTTATGCGTCGTAGTCTGGCTGAGGTTTGTCATCACTTCATCATAATCCCTTCTTGGGCCTCGAGGGTAGATCAAACTTGTAGCCATCGATGAGTAAATGGTCGTCGTCAAACCGTCCCGAAATGTCCTGCGGACTAGGAACCTTGGTCTCCTTCTCCTTTAACACGACCTTGACTTTCTCGGCGTTCCTGCCAACGCCATGCTCCCCTCGTTCAAGCGCCAAAGCTTCGGCATCCTGCGCAGCCTGCCGCTGCCCCTCCAGCTTCAGACCGTCGAGCTCACGAGCCGTCTTGTCGACCTCGGACTCCACAGATCGGCCCTCTCCCAGCAGATCAATCTGGATGTCGGGGATGCCGGCCCTCTCCCACGCAGCCGTCTCAATCAACTGAACCTTGACAAACAAGGCACGCTTGGCACAAGCCGCAGAACACCACTGCTCAATGTCCTCCCGCCTGACAATGTCACCGCTCGCAGTGAGCTTCCACTTGCCGCCTCCGCCGACCTTCCGCCTAGGCTTTGGACAGAGAGCGTATCCGCAAAGCTCATTGACGTTGCGCTCCTCAATCAGGTCGTCATAATCAGATGGCTGGAAGAGGCGGACATGTGTCTTGAAGCCCGAGACGTCGCTCGGTGCCGGGTTCGACGCCGAGCTGATCGGCCCTCGAGCGAGCGGGTACTCGGAAAGAAGCACAAGGCTGTCGAGGATCTCGCTCTCCAGATCTTTGCGATGCTGGAGAAGTTTGGCGTGTGCAATGGCGATTTCTCTGGCGTCGGTTTCGGAACGTGCTCGAGGTTCGACGACGGATTTCTTGAGTATGCTTTTCAGTTGCGTTTGCTTTGCTTCGATAATGTCCATCTTTTGGCTTTGTTGGTACAATCGAGTGGGCTGTGCTTTCGGAAAGGCTCGTCCTGGAGGGCGCTGTGGCCTGGGCAGCCGGACAGACAAGATTATCCTGCACCACTACAAGACTCGTGACAAGCTGTGCCCCCCAGTCCACCCCACAAAAAAAAAAACGATGGGGTCTAGACACGGTATTTGGTAACACCACCTCTCTACACACAACACCTCATGGAGTCTTGGCTCGTCTAACAATCACCCGTTTTGGTCTGGGACGGAAAGTGCAGTTTGGTGTGCAACTGGCAAGTTGCGTAGGACTGCCTCGGACGTACTCTGTGCTGGTTGTGCCTGCCTCGAGCGCACCCCCAACCCCATTGGTTGTGCCTGCCCTGCCTGTCTACTTGCACCGCTGACGTCGACACTCGCCCGCCCGGCCTGGCGGTTCGCACTGGGTCGTCTCGTCCGCAGCCAACCAGCAGCCCGCAGCCCGCAGCCACCAAGCCAGTGACGGCCACTACAGCTACAGCCACTACCAGCTACAGCCTCCTCTCGTTACACGCGCTGCGCCTGGCCATTCGCCTCCTGTACGACCCCGGCGTCGCTTTTTCCTGCGTCCGCAGTCTCAGCCTCTCAGGTTCTCAACCATCCCCGTCCTTGAAAATACTCCCAACACTGAGCTTGCGTTGGACCCGCTGCGAGATTCATTTCCTCACCCGGGCAAGACAACCAGACACTGCCTAGCTTGGCTGACCGACCAACATCTAGCCCAGGCAGCCATCACGCCAAGCTAGCCGTTGGATCCAGGAGAGCAGCTGCCAGCAACCAGCAACACGCATCCCCCGCTTCATCCTGGCTGACGCGACCGCAGCCAACTCTCTCTCCGCCTCGCCCTTCCATATCTTTTCCGCCCCGCATTCGACAGAGCAACTTCGTTGTATATTTGAGTGGAAAGGTCTCACCTAGCCCGCGGTAGACGTGTCACAGGACCGTCTGTGACTCGGGATACTTGCTACACAGCCATGGCCGAGCGCTTCCGCGTCAAGGCGCTCTACGAGTATACCTCCCCTCACGAAGACGACCTCAACTTTGACGTCGGCCAGATCATCACCATCACCGAGGCTGAAGACGACGATTGGTATACCGGCGAATATACAGATGAGCATGGAGTGAAGAAGGAAGGTATCTTCCCACGCAACTTTGTCGAGAAGTTTGAGCCTGCTGCTCCTCCACGCCCAACGAGATCGCGTCCCAAGAAGGAGCTCGAGGCTTCTCATGCAGACGATGCTGCTGCAACGTCACCACCGCCACAGGCATCGTTCGCTGAGAAGGCAGCTCTCAGTCACGACCTGGAGCCAGAACACGAACCGGAAGACAGAGAGACTGGCCACGCGGAAGCCGAGCGCCATGTCCCAGCTGTGCCGGTGCCGGTCGCGGCCACAACCAGACCAGCCACCGAATCTGCTGCTTTTTCCAGATCTCCTCCTGCAGCCGCTTCTCCTCCAGCAGTGCCCAAACCTGCCGAAGCATCCGCCTCGAAATCCAGACCCGGACCTCCAGCTATTTCCGAAAAGCCGCCGGGCAACTCGTTCAAGGACCGCATTGCTGCATTTAACAAGCCTGCGGCACCGCCTGTTGCTCCTTTCAAGCCCGGCGGCTTGGCTGGAAGCGGCGGCGGCGCTAATTTTGTGAAAAAGCCGTTTGTGGCACCCCCTCCCAGCCGCAATGCGTATGTGCCTCCGCCAAGGGAGAAGCCAACCACCAATCTGTACCGCCGAGAAGAAGACCCAGAGATCAAGGAAAAAGAGGCTGAAACTCTTGATCAAGCGGGAAAAGCAGGCTTGGTACCTACAGAGCAGCAGACCCAAGAAGGCGCCGAAGACGACCAACCTAAGCCCACTAGCTTAAAGGAACGTATCGCATTACTCCAGAAGCAGCAGATGGAGCAAGCTCTGCGTCATGCTGAAGCGGCGGCGAAGAAAGAGAAGCCCAAAAAGCCTCAGAAGAAGAAACCCGAAGCGAGTGTTGCAAATGAAGAAGGGCTCGGAGTTGGACAAGGACCCCTTTCGCCTTCTCTTGAGAGAACTGTAACAATAGAATCTGAATCCAGGACGTCGACGGATGATGCACATACGAAGGCACCACCACCACCTCGTCGAAGAGCTTCCAAGAGCCTTGCTGTGGGAGAGGCTCACGACGGCAATGAAGCAGACATGTCCGGCGCGGGTGACACTACGGAGGGACAAGACGATACCACTGAGCGCGAGGACGGCGAGGAGTTGTCTAGATATGTGCACCGCGTGCTACCGACGACCTCCGCTGCAGCTACAGATGAAGAGGAGAACGAAGAGGAAGAGGAAGAGGAAGAGGCAGAGGGTCAAGAAGTGGAAGACCAAGACGATATGGACCCTGAAGTCAGGCGGAAGGAGGAATTACGCGCCAGGATAGCAAAGATGAGTGGTGGCATGGGGTTCCACGGCATGTTTGGAGCACCAGTTCCTCCCATGCCCAAGGCACTGTCGAAGAAGAAGACAACAAAATCTCTCGAACCGTCATCAATGGCGGAGCACGAGGCTGAAGAGCAGGGATTTCGGGCACAACCGCCTCCGATCCCGACGGCTATGACCTTGCCTGGTACGGCCTACCCCAATGCCCCTGGTCGAAGCTATCATGAGAAGGACAAGGAAGCCCACGGCGGCGGCGGTGATGATGACGACGACGACGATGACGACGCTTATAAAGCGACTCCTGTTCCTTCCAGAGGCGCGCCTCCACCTGTGCCAACACGTGCGCCTGACCATGAAGACCATGACGAGGACAAGCACGAGGCGGCTACCCTGTCAAACGTTTCAGACATCTTCTGTGCGTGTGATGTCCTCCCTATAGAGAAGTTCAGTACCAGCTAATTTCATGCCAGCATCCCGGCGCGACATGGGCGGACATCCGCCAATCCCTGGCGGTCAGGAAGTTCCCCCTCCTGTGCCTACTGAATGTAAGCTTGCCATCCACCAAACCACTTTGCGCTCACGCACTTAAACGAGCTGCTAATTTCAAAACGCCTCATGTGAAGCTCGTGCACCCCCTCCACCGCCGCCTGCTGAGCTCACAGCCCCTACGGACGGATCTGCATCAGACGACGAGCTCTCTATGGAGACCAAGGACAAGGACTTGGAGCAAGCTGATGCTGATACCACGCGCTCACCTACCATGCCACCACAGCCGGCTCCCATGCTACCCCTGAGATCACCACCTCTCTCGCCTCGCCCTGATGAGTTCTCCGAGTTCTCACCATTATCACCTCGTGCCGCTGCAAGCAAGCGGTCAAGCCGACCACCACCGTCGACTTCTGGATCGGCTCCCGCTCCTCCGCCTGCATTCATTCGGCCACCACCACCGCTGCCCCCTTCGGGTAATCTCAGCCGACCTTCGACAATGGATGCGGCGGTTGCGATACCGACGCGGCCATCGCAGGCGGGCGAGGAGGAGGACGAGGAAATCACAGAGTATGAAGGCGACTACGACACTGACATCGGGTCGTCGGTTCCACACAAAGATGCCCTGAAGGCGCACGCCAGAGACTCGAGCGTGGAGGAAAGCATACTTCAGTCACCCACTCGAGAGGCCCCTCCCAACGTCCCACCTCCCCTCCCTGCCACCCCAGCACCACGCGCCGTGCCGCCTCCTGTTCCAACCCAGCCGCCGCCTGAGAGCAGGAGGCGATCCGTGGATGTTCCCCAGGCCGCTCCGCCGCCGCCGCCGCCGCCACCAGCGCCGCATCCACACGTCAAGGACTCTCCCGCTCCAGCAACGCCTGCAGCGACGGCGGGAGCTACTTTGGACGCGGAGGACCATGATGCATACAGTTCCTTATTGCCCGCAGCGCATCTGACCTCAAGCTATGGTCAGAGGACGCCCAAGATTGAAGAAGAGCGGGCTTATTTCCCCGGATTAGCAGCCGCAGCAGCGGTCGCAGGAGCGTCTTCTCCAGAACGACTTGCACCTCCATCAGCACAGCTGCCGCGGGCCAGCAATCGGCAGTCCGTTGACATTCCCCGAACAAGCACGAGCAACAGAAGATCCATGGACATGTACCGGCCGTCGGTGGAGTCTGATTTCATCGCCAACGACGTTGATGTTGCCGTGCAGAGTGGGTGGTGGAAGCAGGCCAACCAAGTACCGCCCGTTTTCCAAGGTCGCAAAGACATACACATCGAGAGCGAGGAAACCACGACGACCAATCAGGGAGCCAAGACGGTCATTACACGAAACGTGTATGTTCTGTTCCAGGACTATTCGCAGACCATCATCACGGCTCGCTACAATCCGTACGACGCGTCTGATGTGGAGCTAGAGCAGCGGCACGAAGCTCCGCCGCGGGCTCTGCGTCAAGACCAGATGGAAGAGTTCTATGAGCAGTTTGGCCGACGCATTTCGAATGCGGCGGCATCCAAGAAGGACACGATTGTTGACGACGGCACGCCGCAAGGGCTCGTCATGGAGCTGCTGCGGCCGTTGAGTGCGGCACTACCACCCGTTGGCACGCGTTCCTACGGCGCATTGGTATACGCAAACATGGCGAATGCGTCGACGCAGCAACAGGACGTGATCCGAGCCGGCGACATCATCTCGTTTCGCAACGCCAAGTTTCAAGGCAAGCACGGACCCATGCACGCCAAGTACTCGGCAGAGGTGGGCAAGCCGGATCACGTGGCGGTGGTGGCGGAATGGGACGGGACCAAAAAAAAGGTTCGGGCGTGGGAGCAGGGGCGAGAGAACAAGAAGGTCAAGCTGGAGAGCTACAAGCTGGACGACCTGCGGAGTGGTGAAGTCAAGATTTGGAGAGTGGTGCCTCGCACGTGGGTTGGATGGGACAGTCAGCCGTAGTGGAACTGGCGGTACAGTCACTCGCGCTGGCTGCCACAAGTGCGCGTTAATGTGTGGACGACGCACAGTTGACCCAAGTGACGAAGTGACGACGGGGCACTCAATCTGCACCGGACGGCACGCTTTGCCATGCCATGCCATGCCATGCCGTGTCGTGCTTCCCGGCGCTCCGTGGCGGTGTGCATGCATCGGATGAAGGGGTGGTGCCCAGGGAACAAGGGAAGAATGGAAGAATGGAAAGCGTGAATTACATACATGGGGAATGGATTATGTTGGGTCGAGTGTGGTTGAAGCAGAGGCCTCGCTCGGTAGCTGTAACGGGGCAACCGTCGTCGCATAGGCATAGTTGTTAGCGCCACCTAATTCAGGCCTGTGTTTGCTACCAACCAACCATCAGTCTTTGCATCTCGATTGCCCTCGGAAGCCTCGCCTTGGGCACCGATCGACAGGAGGGGCACATGCCATGCGAGCATGCAGGGCAGCACGATTGGACAGAAGCCAGCAAACCTGTCAAGGTCCTGGGGCTGAACGTGGACGAATGAGGGCGGGACACGACTGGGCGGGTGAAGTGAGTGGGCGATGGGCGATGGGCGATGATGGATGATGATGGCATGCTGCGTGATGCGTCCTCTTTTTCTGGGGCGGACTCGAATGGCGCGCGGGCGGGCAGCTCGGGCGGGCAGCTCGGGCCAGGCCGAGACCGTGGCGTGGGGGCGGCGGCAGGAGTGGACGGGCTGCGACTGCCCGTTGTTTCCAAATTCCATCCCAGCCTGACGTCTGACATAAGGAACATGCCTCGCAGCCGCCCTCCTCCCTCCTCCTCCCTTCCTCCTTCCTCCTTCCTCCATCCTCCAACATCCAACATCCAGCACTGCGCTTGGCCTGCTTCACTCCTCGCTTCACGCTCCTTCATCACCGACACGCACAACATGTCTTCGATACGGCCGCCCACTCGAAACTCGCCGGCACCAGTGTCCGTGTCCAAGCAGTCGGCGGACTCAAACTCGCTGCAGTACTCGTGCTCTTCGTTGTCGTCATCTATACGCTCGAGCACACTCTCCGGGACCTATATTCTCTCAAGGACGCAGGCAGAGGTGGGAGATGCCAAGAACGCGTCTGCTTACCACTACTCAATGGATGGCACGGCGCAGGAGTCTCCCACGCACACCATTGCATACTTTCCCCCGTCTCCTTCCGCGTCCACGCTATCGGTCACGACGTACGACTCTCGGTACTCAGCGGCCGACCCTCTGGATGGCGAGCTTGTTGACGGGCGTGAAAAGCCCCTTCCAGACCGGGAAGCCGAAGCACAACGCCTGTATACCGCCGACGATTGTGCAATCCCACAACTCCTTCGCCCGTACTGCGGCGCTGAACCTACAGACCCGCCGCTCAGGCCTTCCGACCCTCGCACATTTCGCTATCTGTTCCCGTCGTGGGACGGCTTGTGTATTCGGCATGACGATACGACTCCGGATGGGAACATGAACCTGCGGGTCGACACTGTTGCTCTGGGACTCGGCGGCTCCTCCAGGGAGGGGCGTGATGGGCCCGTTACTGTGCAGCTTTTCCATCTGCGCATGCACGACTTGGTGGAGCGCCATTTTTCGCTGCGGAGATATTGTCGAGATTCGGGCAGGGAGGTGTGCTTTTCTAAGCGTGCATATGCTTCGGCATCATCCGGTGCTTCGCGTGGCGGCATTCAGCAGTCCGTCTCATCGGCTCTTCGCCATGTGAGGGCGCCCTTCCACCGCCCAAGAGCCCTGAGTCTGTCTTGCTTCTCACGCAAATCATCCTCCTCCTTGTCAGCAAGGCGGCGGCCATCGACGGCAAGTGCCATGACAGCCACATCTTCCGCATCGTCCACAGGCCGTTACACGGACGGCTCGGACGGGCAGCGCTCTGCTCGCCTGCCAGCTGTCAAGTCGTCCCCATCCTCGGTGGTTCTGGCGCCAACCAACAGGATCAAGATTGAGTTTGGCAACTATGCCCGCGTCGAAGTCTGCCGTCGCGGTTCCAAACGCTACGGCTTCGAATGGTGGGGCCACACGTATGCCTGGAAGCGAGTCGTGAACAAGCAACTCAACACCTTTTCCTTCCACCTCAGGCGCGGCGACAAACGCGGTGTGCTGGCCCACATTGAGCAAGAGAGGCAGAGTCCGAGCCAGATCGAGGCGGAGAAGCGGGCTGGTGGGTGGGTGCCTCCGTGCTGCATGTGGTTTCAGTGGTCTGTTATTACTGGGCCGAGAGATGTGGCAGAGTACGTAACCACAAGCGCCCCTCCTCCCCGCCCCCTTCTTTGAACAGAAAAAAAAAAAAGAAAAAAAAAAAAAAAAGAAGAAAGATGGGGCGGGGGAGTGTGGAAACATTAGGGGCCATCGCTTGAACCGGGTGTGGCTAACATGTTGGAAAACAGGATTTTTGTCGCAACAGGACTTGTGGCCCTCGTTGATGACTGCATCCGCCAAGAATGGCAGTCGACTACGAAGCGGACCCGGAAGCGGAATAGGTCCAATCCGAGTCCGGCCCCGCCTCGGTCGGACGAGACCCACTTCGGCGTCGGCTCCGAGCCGTCCTCCTTTCGGCGCGGTGGCTTATTTGGCCGTTGTCGCCGCAGACAGACTGGGGGCGAGCCGTTTCGCTTTGGCAGGGAAATGTCTCTGTACTGAGGATGGGGGGCGAAGGGCGTAGGGCGATGAACGAGAGGGTTGTGTGTGGAAGGGGCTCGGTTTTGGATAGAGAGATGGATAGAGAGGATGGTTTGGGACTGTGCGGGGGGGGGGGGGGGGGGGGGGGGGTGATGAGTGGGTAGGGAGTGGAATAAGGGTGCGTGCATTTCGCTTAGAGTTCTTCTTCTTCTTCTTCTTTTTCTTTTATTTCTTTCTTTTTCTTTCTTTTCTTTCTTCTTCTATTTTTCCCTCTTATTTTCTTCCTAATTAGTTTTTATTGCTTTTCTTTTCCATCCTTTTTCCCCTTACCTCCTAGATTAGCACCCCCCACAGCCACAACAAGCACACACACAAATAAGCAACACCCTCTCCTTCTCAACAGCCACAACCAATACGGCGCTTGATGCAAATGAGGAAATTCGTATGCTGCCATTCCCGAGTCCCGAGGGTGGATGTCTGTTCGTTTTGGGGTTTTGGGTCTCTTTGATTTTATTATGTTGTTGGTGTTGTTGGTGCTGTTGCCAGTGTTGGTGTTGTTGGTGGGTGTCGTCGTTGATGTTGTTGTTGTTGCTGCAGCTGCTGCACAGATATAGACACACGCACATTGACAGACATTTACACACACACACCCACCCACACACCCACCCACACACCCACCCACACACACACACACACACACACAGACACACACACACACACACAGACACACACACACACACACACACACAGACAGACACAGGCACAGCACAGCACGAGTTGAAAAGAAAACACACGCACACAGACACAGACGTCCCCTTTCAATGGGTGCCGGACCTATCACCCCCGCCCCCGCACTCATACACGCTGATAATAACCTCATACACACGTACAACCATGTTCAACTCCAAAGCCATGTTTCCATCTAACACAAAAAAAAAAAAAAAAAACACCCTCACTGCCCGGGAATCCAGCTCCCAAAATCCAACTTCATCAGCAGGCGATCCACGCCGCCCACCCTCCCCGGAAGGTATCCCCCCCGCTCCCCGTCCTCCTCCTCATCCACGAGGCCCTGCCCGTCCCACTGTGCGAGGAATTCCGGATCCGACTCCATCGCGCGCAGCGCCTGCACGACGACCTGGATGCCGTGCTTCACGCCGGCCTGGTGGCCGTGCAGGGCGGCGAGCAGGGCGGACTGCTCGGCGTGCGGGTCGAGGAGCGTGTCCAGGACGCCGGCGTCGTGCTCGAGGTCCGAGGACGTGAAGAGGGAGTGGAGGCGGCGGAGGTGGGCTGCCAGGTGGTCAATGTCGGTGAGGAGCGCGTGGAGGGCTTCCGTGAAGGGCGGCTGCGTGAGGAGGAGGCGGTGGGTCAGGGTGCGGAGGTAGAGCGTGTGGGCTGTCGAGAGGGTTTCGGGGTCGTGGGATGCGGCGGGCGGCGCAGGGGTCGGGGCTGCCGACGGTTGTGGTGGCGATGGTGGTTTGGCACGGCTGGGGACGAGCCAGGCGTGGAAGTGGTCCCAGAGGCCGGCGACGATCTCGGTCTGGAAGTAGGCTTCCGTCTCGCCGAGGAAGAAGATGGCCGCGCTGGCCGTCGTCCAGCAGCTGCGGAGGAGCCAGGCGCGGTCGGACCAGCGCTCGCGGAGCGTGACGGCGTAGTCCGAGGTGCCGCACGGGGCGGGGAAGTGCCGCCGCAGGGACGTGAGTTTCCAGAGCTCCGTCAGCCGGATGTGGGCGCGCCGGAGCGAGAGCAGGTAGGCGTTGATGGCCGAGTAGAGCTGCAGGTCCGACGCCGAGATGACCATGTCGAGCGGCGGCGGGAGGTCGATGCTCAACATGGCCGGCACGGAGAAGAGCATGCCGGGGAACGGCAGCGCAGCGACGTAGCCGGCGGCTCGCGCGTCGAGGCCCCTGCCCGTGGCGAGAGGAGCCGCCGGTCGGGACTTGGTCAGATGAAGTCGCATCAGGCTCCTCGCCAGGTCGAGCTGGTCGTCCTCCTCGGCGTGCTGGCCCTGCAGGGACACGAGCACCGCCCACGTCCTGTTCAGCACGGCCGCCACCTCCCCATCCTTGACGGTGACGTTCCTGATGCCGCCCTGGTCCTTCTCGTACGTCGGCTGAAGGGGCGGTCCCGTCCTCCGCCACCGGTAGCGAATGTTCTCATCTGCCTCGTGTGTCAGGGCCATGGCGAACTCGCCCCGGCCGAGGAGGAAGAAGTCCCGCAGCAGGTGCATCATCTCGGAGACCTTGGCCAGGGGGAGCATCTGCTGGAGAGTGTTCTGGGACAGCCAAGTCCTGATGGCCTTGATGGCCTTGGAAAAGTCGGAGCTCTCGAGCGGGAGAGAGAGCGTCGACAGCTCGGACAGCTTGGTCGCGGCGTGGGCGGCACCGCCGCCGGCAGATGTTGCAGATATTGAGCCCGTGTTCATGGCGCGGACGTGGTTGAGCGACTTGCCGATGAAGAGCATGGACGATGCCGTCGCGCCCGTGACAAAGGACGGCAGACACTCGGCGACGCAGACGTAGTCCCCGGACCCGGAGGGCCCGCCCGCCACCGTCTGGACGAAGAAGTCG
Organism: Claviceps citrina; assembly: GCA_018360365.1. NCBI lineage: Eukaryota > Fungi > Ascomycota > Sordariomycetes > Hypocreales > Clavicipitaceae > Claviceps > Claviceps citrina. The sequence continues at coordinate 17,354 of SRQA01000067.1, read as the reverse complement.
TCGGCCCCGAAGCTCGGCAGCCGGCCGTAAAGCACCCACGCCGATACCTGCTTCAGCCACGCCGTCTCGGCCGCCTTGACCAAGCTCTCCGCCGTGGCCGCCACGTCCTGGTACCCGCTCTGCAGCTCGTCCCTCAGCCGGTCGATGAGGGCCGCGCCGCGGCAAGCCCTGCCGTGCTCATCCGTCGCCATGATGAAGCGCACCGTGTCCCACAGCCACTCCAGCCGTCGCGTCCACTGCTGGAACTCGCCCATGACGGCCGTCAGAGGCACGATGTTGTACGCGCCGACGAGCCCGGCATCCTTCCTGAGCACGCTCGCCTCCACGTCGAGCACCTTTCTCTGGAACGCGGCCAGGTGGACGGAGCGAACGGCGGTCGAGACGGCCCGGCAGATCGTGCTGGGGTGTGACGTGGCCAGCTCGGAGGAGTAGGCGATGAGCTTCGTGTTCAGGTTGCTCAGGTGGCAGGCGGCGGACAGAAGCTGCCGCTCGGGCGGCGTTATTCCTGCGAGGGCGTCCGCTTCGGGCGAACTTGGCGAGCGTAGCAGAGGTGATGGGTGGCCGGACAGGGACAGGAGGATTTCGTGGAGCATCGTGTGCTGTTTGAGGGGTTTGAGCAAGGGAGTCACAGACAAAGGTGTTTCTTTTTTCTTTTAACGGAATTTCCCAGCAAGAAAAAGTAAGGAGAGGAAGCGGGACATACACTTTGCGCGCCCTCTTGCGCTTGATTGCGTCCTGTATATCGTGGGAAATAAGAATAATCGTCCCGAGCGGCTCGAACCGGCACATGGAGCTTGCGATGGCGGGAGAGACGGAATGCGCTGCCAACTGGGAACCTCTGCAACCTCTCCTCACCATGAACGAGTCGCAGTCCGGTTGGCCACAGGAGCAGGGAGGCGACAGAAAGATGTTGCGGCCAAAACGGGCTGCAATGTCGAGCTTCTGTCGCCCGTGGTCACGTGTGTGGAACCCTTTAGATAGTTATCTCGCTTTATTGCAAAGAGCGCAGTTACCGCCCTTTGCCCTGTGCGCCACTAGGGCACACAGGAGCTCTTTTCTGCCCACATCTGGGCTCTCTTTTTTCCCTCTCTTTTTCTCTCTTTTGTATTAATATATCTAGATAGGTTATACTATTATGTATCTATACTAGTGCCTCTTTTGTGCTAGAGTTATAAGCCTGGGAAGTTAATAAGACTTGTAACTTCCTATTATATATCTACTGCGTTTTAAAGTATAGATTTATCCTTACTAAAGATCCTATTATTTAATTAGAGCACCCCTTCTTCTTTTAATTTAATCCCCTAATTCCTTATTAAGATAGAAACTAATAACACTCTTCGCGCCCCTAATAACCTTAAGCTATCTTCCCCTAATAAATAGGAAGAATAGATTAACGTGCTTAAAGTTACTACTAATAGTTAAGATATTTAGGAATTAGTTAATCCGGATCTCCTAGCGTAGCTAAGCAATATTATTAAAGCTCCTGCTGCGTTGTTTATAGCAAGGGCTGCGGTAGTTTTAAAGGATTTAAAGAAGATTAATAAGAGCCTTATAATGCAAGATGCCTTTAGCTAGACCTAAGCTAAATATTAAAGCAACCTTTAGTCCTACAAAGCTAAAAAGGTTAAAGAGATAGCTTTAAAGACTTAGATTGCACACACAGTTAAAGCAATAATTTATATAATAATAATTAATAAGATTAAAGAGACTAAAGAGCTTGCGAAAGCAGCCTTTGCGGCTCTTACTAACCTTGTTGTGCGTTAGATGCCTTTAATAACGGAAGAAGATAAAGAGCTTACCTTAACTAAAGACCCTGCTTTAATCTCTATACCTAACGCATCTTTAAAGGTTATAAAGAGCGCTCCTTACGTTACTCTTTGAGATATTATAAAAGAGCTTTAATTATATTTTCTTGTTAGTAACCTTATTCTTTATTAAGAGGCTGCAAATTGCTATAATGCTTATCTCTAAGAGGCGAAGCGCGCGAATTATAACCCTAATCTTTAGCTTGCAAAGTAGTATTTGCTTTATGTAAAGGGTAAGAAGTATAATATTAATAAGATTAAGGGTGTAGGCAGTATTTAATCTTTCCTCCTTGTAATTAGTGCTTAATTCTAGCTAGACTAGGCACGAGTAGAGCTTATAAAGCTTCTTAAGTATAAAGGAGAGCTTCCTTTTACTATTAACCTTTATAATACTGCTAAGAGATTTGCGCTTTATTATAAGGTAGCATAGAGTTTTAATAATTATAGTAAGGGAGTCTTCTCTATACTTAGAGGTTGCTTTAACAACCCGAATGTGAGCAAGAAATAAGGCAAAGGAAAGAGTGTTAATAAAGATTGCCCCTATAAAGCTGCTTAGAAGCCTAAATTCCACTATTAGAACCTAGCTAAGTGTTATAACCTGCATGCTACTATAACTAGGCAGGCATCTTAAAACAGTTGCAAACTAAGCAAAGAAGATTGTAATAAGATTAAGAAAAGCTATAAGAGCAGTAAGTAGGACTCCCTTTGCGCTAAAGTTACAAAGAATAGTTAGAAAATTAATAATAATAATAAGGGTAATGCTTATGATTTCCCTTTACCTAGGGGGGTGAGTGTGGTAATCCTTAACCCTTCTAAGATTAATGCTTTTCCTCTAGTGTAGGGAATTTACATAACACTTTAGAACTCTAAGCATGTGCTCTCTAAGAGCACTCTTCTTAATAATTATAGTGCAATGCATGTGGTTAATAATATTAGCCTCTTAGTGCCTAGTTCCTTTTGTTACACTAATAATAACTTTCTTGAAGCTAGTATAACCTCTTTCTAAATCTCTAGCAAAGGCACGCGTGTAATTAGGAAGATCTTGAATAGAAGAAATGGTGCTTATACTAAGGATCTTACGCTCTACAATATTGCTTTAGTTAAAGGGTTTTATATAAATATTATCTCTAAGAGCAAACTCTTAAAATCTAGTGTTTAGTACTATAGTATTAATAACTCTCTGCGCTTTAGGCCTTTTAAAAAAAGCTTTGTTATTACGAATCTAGTTAGGAAGTATAATATTATCTTCCTTAAATTTAAACCTCTTTCTTATTACTCTTCTAAACGTAAGAATATAACTATAAACCCTAACGCGACTGTGATTTTTGCTACCTACTAACCGGACTTTTAAAGAGGCAATTAACGCTTATAGCTAAGTTAAATTATACGCCCTTCTTGTGCTAATAATAAAGAACTTTAGCATTTTTATATAGGCTACCTTAGTAAGGATGCTCTTAGCTAGCTAAGTTATAGCGTAAGAGGTACTTGCTTATAAGGCATAGCGCGTAAAGACTATAAGACTTGCGCTCTAGTTTTCGCTTAAAAAGTAATTTTACAAAGGCTACTAACATATTAATTACTAAGGCCCTTTTAGCGGGTGCATTAGGACCTTTAGGACTATAAAATAAGCTATAATAGAATGAATTAGCTCTTGACCTTTAAGGATAAATACACTAGTATAATACAGGTATATGCGTTGCTAGATAAAACATAGGTATTAGTCTTTAACATATTATTTTACTTTAAAGCCTAGGTTATAAAGTAATTTAGTCTCCTAATTATAAGATTTATGTAAGATAATAAGAGGGCCATGATCTACGAAGCTTCTAATATATAGTATTAGAGCTAGGCATATAAAAAAGGTATTGTGCTAGAGCTTACTCCTCCTTACACTTATAAGCTAAATAGCTATGTAAAAAGAGCAAATTAAATAATTACTGCAAAGTTAAATATAATGCTTAACAGAGCGTTTCTCCTAGCTAATTTATGGCTAGAGAGCACTCTTGCTGCGGCCTTTTTGCATAATATTAGCCCCTCTTAGTAATTAGGATAGAAAACACTATTAGAGACTCTTAAGACCTAGTTTTGTGATAACACATAGCTTCTAATTTAGGAGTAGTCTGTAGACTTGCGACCTAATTAGAGCGGTTTGTATATGTATAGATGTCGCGCTTATCCTCTCTAGAGGGATCGCAAGGCTAACTGTAGCCGCTAGTACTACAAAACTAGCCCTAGGGGATATATTAGATATCTTATAGGCTACGTAGCTTCTAATATATATTGGATATAGGTACTAAAGCTAGGGAAGGTAATAACTATAAGGAATGTAATGTTTAATAAAAAAATCTTCTATAATCCTGTTAAGGAAAGCGCTAAAGCATAATCTATAGCTAAGCTTAAAGCTTAATTTAAAAAACTATAGATTAATATAGAGCTTAATAATAATATTAATTTAATCCTTATATTACCATAACCACTTCTACTAGAGAATATGCTAGAGAGTTTAAACTTAGGGGTGGACACGCCTTAGAGCGTTCCTCTAAGTAAAGAAAATTTACCTTAAGACCTTAAAGAGCACTAATATTTTTAACTACTAATGCCTAAGTTTATAGGACTTTAAACGCCTAAGTATATACTAGATCTAGAAGTGCGTATAGTAATGCTAAGTATAATAGATATATAGGGAGCGCAAGTTATACCCTTTAAGGCTCTTAAAAGCCCTCTTTCCTATAACTTAGTAATTATAAGGGAAGAGTAAGGTAATAATACCTTAAGATAGGGAAAGACCCTATACATTAACAAACTATTAGAAGAGTAGATCTAATGTAAATTAATTACGTAGATTAGCAAGCAGATAAATAAAGAGCAGCCTTATTATATAATGCCTTATGCTTAGGGAGCTTCTAATACTCCTAGACCTTCTAATAAATTAGCTACTTAGCTAGAAGGGTCTAAACTAAAGAAACCTACTATAAAGTAATTAAGCAATACGCTATAAGAGGGATTGCGCTAGAGCTTATAAATTACTAGTAAGGAAGCTTAAGAGCGTAAGGCAGATTAGAGTGCCTTAAAGAAAAGGAAGCCTAATAAGCATCTCCTACCTTTCCTACAAAGCCTCTAGGACCCTAAAGAGATCTATAACGCATTTAATTAATAAATCACAAAATCTATTAATATAGAGAGCTTATAGATAATTTTCTCTATCTTTAATACGCATTATAATAAAGAGAGCAGAGCTAATATAGCTAAGACCCTTGAAACTCTAATAATCTGGCAAGCTAACCTAGTAAAGGCACTGCGAACGTATAAAGAGGCTATAGCTTACTTATTAAAAGCTCTTTAGATTAAAGTAATGTAGGATGAAATTAACAAATTAAAGGAAAGGGGCACTTAGACTCCTATTAAACGCGCGGCGGCTAAATTAAGGCCTTTGCTATTAAAATAGGTTTTTGCTTATAAGTTTAATAATAAAGGGATTCTTAAATATTATAAAGCATGTATTTATATAAGAGAAGATCTCTAACTAAAGGATATAATTAAAAAGACCTATGCTATAATGCTTATAGCGCATGCTTTCTGTATACTTATAGTAATTATAAGGAAATTTAACTTAGAGATAAGGCAGTAGGATGTAAAGAATGCCTTCCTTTACGTAATACGCGGCAAGAACATAATACCTATAATATATAATCTGCCTCTAGGATTTAAGCAAGAAGAATACTATATAGAGCTTTTAAGGGCTTTGTATAAATTAAGAGATTTACTATAGCTCTAGTTTAAGGAATTAAGCGGAAAGCTTAAGAAGCTTAGGCTTAAAGCCTGCTAAGAAAAGCCTTACCTTTTTTACACAAAAGACTGTATAATATTTATTGTGTTCTTTATAGATAATATTATTATAGCTTTTTATAGAGATATAATAAAGAGGGCAGATAAGATCTTTGCTAGCCTTAGGGAATTATATAAGCTAGACGTAAAAGGCAAAGTGCGCTTTTTTCTAGGTATTTAAGTAATTCGCAACTAAGCAGAGCAGAAGATTTATCTCTCTTATAAAGCATATATTAACAAAATCGCTAAGAAATTTAGCTAAGCTTAAAAAGCTATATATCTTGTAATTCCGATCCCTGTAATAGAGTACTATAAGCGCGAGGGAGAAGCTATAAAGTCTAAGATAAAATTATACTAAAAGCGAATTAGCTTAATTTTATACACGGTAATTATAATTAGGCCTAATATTATATATACTATATTAAAGCTATTATAATTCCTTATAAATCTAGGAAAAGAGTATAGTAGGGTAGTAGATTAAGCTATTAGATATTTATTCCTTATATAGTATCTTGCCTTATACTATAGTAGTACAAGTAACACACATGCGTTATAAATATCTAGTAATGCTTTTTTTAGTAATAACCTTACTACGCGTAGGTCTTTATAGGGATATCTTATTACTTTCTTTAGAGGACTAATCTTATAAAAGGTAACGCGCTAAATAACTATAAGTATATTAATTATAAAGGCTAAATTGCTTGCTTTATAGTAAATAGCGTAGGAAATAATAGTGCTTTAGCGCCTCTTTTATAATATTTAACTCCGCACTTATAAAGACTAGATTATTAATTATAATAATTTATAGATAATCTAGTTAGTGCTAAACGACATAGAACGCACTAATACACGGCTAAGGCATGTTAATATTTATAATATGTAGTTAAAGTAAGAGTTTAAGTAAGAAAGCTTTAAAATCTTATATCTTCCTACTATAAATATACTAGCTAATAGGTTTACAAAAGCATTAGATTATTAGCGCTTTAAGTAATTCTAGAAGATGCTTAGAATAGTTAATTTACACACCTAATCCCTTAAAAAGTAATTAGATTTTTAAACAAAGCTTTTAGCATAAAAACACCACACACTACAAGTCCTCCTAGGCTTATAGTAATTATAGTAACTATAGAATTTAATTAAAAACAAATATGTGCACACTACTTTATAAGAGTAATTTAAGGGACTAAGGAAAGCTTTAAGAGCTTTGTTAATTAGAGTGATTTAATTATTTCACACGTAAGCATTATAATTATAGATTTAGCACTTAAGAGGGGGGGCGGCTAGGTATATTACCCTAAGTAATTATATAAGAGCCCTCCCCTTAAGTAGCAAAAGCGCTATTAAGGCAAATATAACTTTTTTAAGGTAAAATTTAATACTACTAACGCTAACGCACAGAAAAGAAAAACAAATAAAATGCCTAACTAAACCACGCAAAAAGTAATAAAAGTAATAAGACTTCTACACAAGAGCACGCATAACACTCTTAAGGTGCGCTATAATAGTTATAACCTTCTCCTCTATAGCATTAGTTATGCTAGCGCTAGTAATAGCGGCAGGAGCGTTGTTATAGACTAAGGGCTTCTTAGTTATAAGGTCCTGCTGTATGTATAGCGCTATATAGCACTAGTTATATAGCTTCTTTTATTAGAAATAAAGTATATATAAAGAAGGAGATCTTCTTACCTAACTATTAACGCCCTACACTGCTATTATCTATCTAGCTATAGGAGCTATAATAAAGGGCAAAGGGGAATACTTATAATTCCCTTACTTATAAGTGTAATAATGCTTACTACGCCCCTAAGTGTAATTAAAGTAGCGCCTATTACCCTTACTATAAATACAAGAGCGCACACACCCTTAGTAAGAGTATGCGCGCTCTGCACCTTTAGTAGGGATAGTAGGTTATTATAAAAGTTAGTAAGTAATAATATTAAGAAGAAGAAAAGTATAATAAGTATACTATCTACTAACCCCTCCCCGCTAGCTTAGAGCCCTTAGGCCCCTTAGCGCTACTAGAAGGACTAATATCCTTCTCTTCCTCCCTAGAAGCTATAGGCAATAATATCTCTAAGCTTATAAGCTTAGAGTTACTAGAGCTAGTGTTACTAGCTCCCCCTGCTCCCCTTCCTGCTAGTAGTGTAGTTCTCTAGCAAGTGACAGCGCCTATTGTGTGTGTGTATGTATTTTCTTAATCACAAAGGTTATTAAAGGAGGAAAAAGGAAGCTTTTAACCCGGCTACAGAGGGTAGTATTATGTGTGGTAGGCGTGGTAAGCAAGAGGCAAAAAACTTACCTTAAGCTTACTTTAGGGGTGCGTTATATGCTTGCGAAAACACTATATATTTTAGCGATAGAGTTAATTAACCCTTCTTTAACAGCCTTAAATTAGTGTTAATTAGGGGGTGTGTTGCCTGTGGTTATATGTGTAGAACCCTTTAGATAGTTATCTCGCTTTATTGCAAAGAGCGTAGTTACTGCCCTTTGCCCTGTGCGCCACTAGGGCATATAGGAGCTCTTTTCCGCCTATATTTAGGCTCTCTTTTTTCCCTCTCTTTTTCTCTCTTTTGTATTGATGTATCTAGATAGGTCATACTATCACGTATCCGTACCAGTGCCTCTTTCGTGCTAGAGCTTCACTTCCGGTCTCAAAGTGGAGACATGATCGGCAGGCGCGAGCGTCGTGTGGAAGTGCCGCGTTCCGACGACGCCAAGACCAGCACGGTCTCACGTGACCCACTTCCGACGGGAATGTTGTGAAAGCGAAAAACATTGTCCAACATCCATCGTCATCATCATCAACATCATCATCAAAATCATCCTCATCTGCAAGGCGCTCGTCTTTGTTTATGTATTTCGCCCACACGCTGTGCACCCGAACTTTATACACAATACTACTACCTACCATCGTGTGGCTCACTCTTGAGCCTTGCCCAGCTGGCATTCATCTACAGTTGCTTCATCCCATTCTCCCCTTGCCCGCCAGCAGTATTCGCGCCATCACCACGAGAGTCATGGGCCTTGTTTCTTGCCGTTGCCGTTGCCGTTGCCGTTGCCGTCGCCGCTGCCCTCGGCCGCAGGGCCGCGGCCACCACCACCCTGCTTACTAGCTTCTCCGCCGCCGCCAACAATGACCTTGCCGCCGCCCTTGACATTCCCCACCACCATGCCCTTGGCCACGCTCTTCAAGATTGCGCGTCGAGAAACCCCCGTGACGTCAATGTAGACGAGGCCGACATTCTTGACTCCCCCACCAAGATTGCGAGAAATCTCACCGGCCTCGGGGCCCCATTTATGCTCGACGACGTGGCTGACGCTGGACGAGGTGCTGGTCAGCAAGCTGCGTCCCGCCTGTTCCATGCCATCCACGACCGTATTGAAAGCCATGAGGCTCTTGTTGAGCATTCCTGGCTTGTACGTGTCGATGGCGTTGCCGTCCTGGTCGAACCCACGCGCACGTCCATTCTTTCCCTTGGACACGTTGGCGCCAAAGTTCTGCGCAACCTTGGCGATGGAGCCGACCGTCGACGCAGATAGGCCTGCGGCCTTGGTGGACAACTGATTGATCCTGCGGATGTGCTCGTGCGTCGTGGGCGTAAAGGTGACGGGCTTGGCGTTGGGCTGACTGTTCTTGGTGTAGCTTTCAGCCTGGCTTTGGAGGGTCTGCGCGACATAGTCAGACGTCGTGATGAGGAGACGAGATGCTCTCATTCCCATATTGACAATGGTGGACTTTTTGTAGGCCGGATGCATCTTGTCTCTCTCGTCGGCATATCCTGCAGCTGGTTGAACGCTGATGGCCTGCGACGCATCAGTAGGCAGGGTAATTTCGACAGGATCTGGAGAGAACCAAGATTAGTACTGACATGGCAATCGCCTGGAGATCAAATGAGACTTGGGGGAGGGGGGGACCGGCGGAGTGGCACAAACCTTTGGACCCGGCCTTGATGGCAGTATCCTCCACAACTTGGTATCCGTCGCTCAGCTCGCCAACAACACTGCCATCTTCCTCGTCCACCAAGACAATGCGGCCACCCTTGGAGGCCGAGCTCACGCTGCCCTGGACGTAGCCCTCGCCTTTAGTAAAGGTACCAGGGTCGTACACAGGCAGCTCCTCACCGGCTGCCTCTCTTGCCTTGGTAGAAGACGGCGCAGCGGATGCTGCTGTCTTGCCCCTGTTACTGGGCCTGGGGGGCGGCGCGCGTTCCAGAAAGGCGGTGCACTGCGCGAGAATCGTTTCAAAGGTGTCGACGTCCTCTTGAATGCCGGCGCGACTTCCCACGGCGGGAAACTCGATCCGCGTGAAGGCGCCGCTGTCGGGACCGAGATCCCACCGGGGAATCAGGTAGCTCGTCGGGGGCTGATGGTAGATCTGCGTCGTGGCCGGAAGGGGCAGGTCAAGCTCCGGGGGCAGATGAAGGTGCAAGTAAAAGTCCTCTTCGCCCGACCCAACGCCCGAGGGGTCGGCAAAGCTCGACGCTGTGGGCACCATCAGCAGGGACAGTGTCTGGGGCCCGGAGGGCGTGAGTGGTTGTTCATTGCCATTGGCGATGTGGTAGGCTTTGATGCCGTCGATGGCGTAGAGGAGCTTCGGGTCCTGCAGATAAATATGTTTAGCATAATTGGCGGGATGTGAAAGGGCCTGGCGCGGCTTCTGCGCGTACATTGCTCGATGAGGCCATGGTGAAGGCGACGAAGACGAAGACGGCGTATTCGCGACTTCACGATGATGTTGTCGGTGTGAGTGCAGCCCGGGGACGAGTAAAGCAAAGCCAAGCAACGCAAAGCACTTGCTCGTGGTGGCGCGTGCCTTGTACGTCACTTCGCGGGGCAGCGGCTATGACATGACGACACAAAGGAGACGGAAACGAAAAACGATGGAGCTCTCTCGCTTGTCTGGTTGGTTGGTGGCTGAAGATCAGACCTTGGCACGGGTGGCTTGTTGGGAAGGCTCAAACTTGGAGAAGAAAAAGGGTCTGTCTAATGAGCCAGCATAAACAGGCAGTGAAACATGAGCATCCTTCAGCCATGGCTTTCATGGCTGCGGGTGGCGCGTAACGCGGGTTGCTTCTTGAATGTGTCACTACAAATTTGTAAATATTGCCAGCTTAAGTCAATAATTGGGCGAATGGTTTAGTGGTATAATACTCCCTTAGCACGATCCATACACCTGGTCAATGCATGGGAGTGGTCCGGGGTTCGATTCCCCGTTTGTCCAGTCAGCCCTTCGTGGCGACTTTACCTTTTTCCTCCATCCATGATGCGGATGATATACCAACCCTCCTTTTTGCCGTTCTGCCAAGTGTTATCCGATAATTGCGCATACAATAGGACCACAACTTTTCGGCTTATCAAACGCTGGGACGCAGTTAGGGCCATGTGAGCGTATGTAGCAAGAAACAGGTCAGAAGGTGCAATTGAAGCGCGCGCCAGATAGCTCCAGAACTTGCACGTACGAAAAGCTCGCGCGTCAGTCGAGCCTTTCTGATCTGTCCGATGTATCATAATCAGCAGGGCCCCCAAGCTCGAATCCATTCTCCTCTGGCCGATTTGTAAGCCCGTGCCAGCTCCAGCCTCGTCATGTGCGGCCAGTTGCCACAGCCGCGAGATTTTCTTTTTTAACATTTTGCGTTGAAAAACGACCTTAATTGAAAGCCGAGGTAGAATTGGTCAAGTCGGAGTCCCGATGGATGAGCAGGTAGGGCTTCACGGACGGAAGATCAAATTCAAATCCATCCTGCGGGGTTTAAATCTAGTCTGTGCACTGTGACCATTGAGAAGTGGCAGGCGCGAACGTGTGACAGCCGTCGGTGGGTGGTCCGAGAGTCGATGGGAAAGAGCAAATGAAGCACGTGTTGACGACAAAATCGATTCCTATTTTTCCGTCAATCTGACCTCACCAATTTGCCGAATCATGCTCTCCAACACATGCAGAGCAATTTTGTGATCCCAGTCGCGGTCCGCACGCAAATCCATCCTGTTCGTCTCACCCACCACCTGCTCACTTTGGGCCCGTTTGACGTGTTTTGGCTGAGCAATCAAAGAATACACAAGCTTCAAAGAACTGAAACCAGTAAAAATCCGACGAATCTGACGCCGGAAACAAAACCTGGCAAGTGGCTGGTTGGCCCGGAGTTGGCCGACATGTCGCACATGGGACGTCCAATCCGCCTCCTTGGCACCGGACGACCAGCAGCTTTCCCTGGTACAACCTACATGTGGTTGATCTCGTCGGACAACTGCCCTACGACCGTGGTGCCTGAAATTCGACAGAAGCCGCTACACCCGGCGCTACGATGATCTAGTGCCGCCTTTATAATTCCACATGAGCTGTGTTGAAGACTTGCGTGGTGAATCGAGTGCCCGGGTCTAGGCCCGGCAATGCCAGAGTCCAGAATCAGCGTCACCACGGCCGCACGCCTACATCATCATGGTGCATCAGCTCTGTTGAGGAGAGCTGAATGTGCAGTCCAGCAGCAATGTCCTGCAGCAAAGTGCTTGGTTACGCCCACTGCAACACCGTCTCGAGACGCCTCCCGCTGCGCACAGAAAGTTGGGCTCAATCTGATGGCCCAAAGAAGACTCGATGAGCGGGACATATGGTCGTTCCCAGCTGGGCATTTCTTCCCGCTCCGGCTGAACTGAAGTAAAGAGGGGAAGGGGGGTCGCGGTGGGTAGGTGGCTCAGGAAGGGCCATGTTTGTGGGGGGCGACGCTAAAAGAAGCCAGCCAGCTTGGTTCCATCACAGGCTAGTGAACACTCACGATGGATTATTCGGATCATCACAACGACCCTCATGGCAGAGACTGCTTCTTCTTGCTCATGGTCTTCTACTCTTTGTCCACTTTTGTTCTTGGCACAGCACTAGCATCACTTACTTCCCCCTTCTGGGACAAACTTGATGTCGTGATGATGGGGCTTCTAGGTGGCCCGCATTCCTCCCCAAACAAGCCTTCCATGGTCTCGGCCATCGAGGATCAACACCAACTGTTGGACGATCTTGTCAGTTCGAGCGCGTCGAAAAACAAAAGCCTGGCCGCCGGCAAGGCAAAGGTCCACTGGCCCAGTTCTCGGACCAAGAACTCCCCATGTGGTCAATCAAATAGTCTCTGCCCTGAGAGCGTCATGCGGGCCGATCAATCGAAAAGGCGGCTTTTTGTGAGGGACTGTGTGCGCCCACACACTCACAAACACTCCTATGATGGCAGGGCGCCTGTGATCACTGACTGAAGATGGTCTCGTCCCGCGCGGCGGAGGCCAGGACAATGCATGATTTGATGCAGTAGACTCTAGTCTGGTGTCACGCTGGAGTTGGAGTGGCTGTAGGACTCTTCCACCACGGTCCACTCTTGATGGCATATTGATTGTACAGTGCTTGGTTTTTTTTTTTTTCGGTGCAAGAGTTCGTGCCGGCGAACTTTTGATGGCAATTGCAGGCTTGGATCGTCTAAAAACAGGGAAACAGACAGGGAGATGGCTGGTTGAGGTGGAATCAGGTGATGGGAACCCAGGTGATTCATGCCAGGCACTGGCAGGGGTTACGACAAGAATTTGGCGGCTTCCCTGAGCCAGGAACCTAGACGTCAATGCAGCACCGCCTTGCCATTCCCCTTCACCTTGGGTTACGTGTGATTGGCGGATGGAACTTCACCACGCGTGAATTGGCGCAGTATCGTGCCCCTCGATTTGCTTCAAATTACCGCCGGCACAGGTGGAAAGGCGGGAATGGGCTCCAAGAAGCGGGGGAACACGCAGGTCGGCGATGAACCAAGGGCGCCCGAAATCGTATGGGATCAGGACAAAGTCGGCTTCCCCAATCCGATGAGGGCACCACCGTACCCGCGACTTTGTGCCAGCTTGGCGGTATCGCCGCCGACGCCCACGTTGCACCAACTAAGATGCATGTCGCAGAAGACACAGAGAAGAGCGCGAGACGGCCTAGCCCCCTATCCCCATCCAGGACTGCCTGCATTCCGCTCCAAGACTTGCAGGCCAGCCTGAAGAAAACAAGCTTCACCCTCGCACAAGATGTCTGCACTTGCCGCGGCTGGCTGGCCGAGGCTGGCTGGCCGAGGCTGGAGCTGGACCCAAGCGACCCAAGCGACCCAAGCCAGGACCGAATAGCACCCACCCATGGTCAACGGCAACTGCATGAATGGAAAAGTGTTCGCCATTTCTGAAGTCCGCCGAGGGCCTCTCTCGCGCCTCCATGCGCGGCATCACCTGAGACGGCTTGGAACGGACAGGCACAAGGCGATCTTGCGTTTTTTTCATGCCATCATTTTGCAGCAGCCTCTCCTTTCACATCTCAAATCTCACTCTTGGGTCTGACAGCCAAGCCACATGGATGGACATCGTGGTCCGTGGTAGTGGCCAACGGAATCGAGCGAGGGGTCGTGAGCCGGGCGTGTCTGCTGATAAATTAGCACCACCTTGGCCGGGGAGATGAACAGAAAAGGGTGTGTCGTTAAGGTTCGGTGGCTTTTTTCTTGGTTGGCGGGGTGTTTTCATGTGTCTCGCTGACTCTCTGACAGTCCCGCATTCGCCAATTACGCCCTGTGCCTTCTTTTCTGCGGCGTTGGCACCCAAGATCTCGTTCCGAGGCGTGACAACACACTTCCTTTCCTCTGCCACTGGCCGGGAAACAACCACGAGCCGGGGCACCTTCCCATACAGTCGATATGGCGGGCCCAGGGGGAGGGTGCAGTTGCCGCCCGTGATGTGACAACATGGTGCCAGAGAACAATGGCGAGGCCCCAGAGTTGATGCACGCGGAACGATTGGAGCCTGTAATGGGACCTCCCCAAGGTTGCCTCGCATAGTATCACGAACCCGAGATGGGACGAAATGTACACGTCCATGTTCGCGGCTGAGCTGGGATGGAGCGTACCACTGAGACATGAGTGACTCTATCCCCTCGACCTTTGAGTTGATTGACGCCTCAAGTTCCCTGGGCCTGGACTATCCATTTCTTGTGGTCTGTACATTGTATAATACATATACAACTCGCACTCCCAACGCCCAGCACGGCCAAGCCTCCTCGAAGCTCTACTGAGGCCCCTTTCCACGGCTCATGTCCTTGAAGCACAAAATGGCCGTACAATCAGAACCTTGCTGGAACTATGCAGTCAGCTCGATAACCATTCCCGGGGACACGGTCACGTTCACGACAAACGGCTTCCCCGTCTCACCAACATCGATGACAACGACTGCGCTGCCATCACCACCGTCAACGGTTTCCTTCCCGCCTCAGACACCTCTGGCATCAGATCCGCCGCCTCAACCTTCAAACCGGACCCGAAACCGGAGACATCATTCCAAGATGTCGGCTGCGTCGTCATCGCTTCCGAACCCGAAAGAGCTGAGCATAGAGGACGACTGGACGAGAGTCAAGTGTCCCAAGGAAAAGAAGAGAATTCAAAATCGTGTGGCTCAGAGAACATACCGTGAGTCGGGGCTCATCTCATTCTTTTTGCACTGGCCCAAAAAGTTGTCGTATTTTGCACTTGAGCCACGGGCAAGACCATCCTGCATACTGACAAACAAGCTGTCGATTCAGGTCACCGCATGAAGGCAAGACTTGGCGAGCTTCAAGCTCGATTGGATAACCATGAGCGGCAAAGAATGGAGCAAGCTGCTCTCGGCACAGGGGACATGCCGAGTAGCGATGCGGTCGGCTCTGGACACCTGATTTCGAATTCAGCCACGAAGAGCCGCCTCGAGCGAGGGGTCGAGATGGGCTCATCGCCACTCAGCCACTTACGACGGCGATGTGCCATGCTACAAGATGATGGAGTGGTGGGATCGGAGCCGGCGTTTTTCCCGCACAATGTGCACTGTCTCGACAGCCCACCAAACTCGCATTCATCACGACAAGCGCCCAACGGGCTACTGTCGCCTCCCGACCGACGGGACTTTGAACAGTCGAGTAAAGTGCCGCAAGATTTTGTCCTCGACTATTTGCGATTCCAGAGCCAGCTCGTGAATCGCCAGAGCACGGGTGAGCACGATGCTCCTTACACCGCCAGACAAGCTCATTACGGCTCACCCAACTCTTCACTTCCCCAAGGTGTGTTTGTGACTGGGCAAGTGAAGTGCGGCGTTGGCCATGACTGACTGACTCTTGGCAGATGTAGGGATGGACCCGATCAACCGCGACCACATGGGCTGCATAAATGCCTTCCCACCACCACACGTACACAACCTGGACTATTCATTAGATGACTGGAGATCCGACGCCTTGGGGCTCAAGACGGGCTCGTCCCCGCCACCAATGGGACAAATGAGCTTTCCCCATATAACTGAGGCGGCCGTTGCTGGCTTTGAGCCCATGCTGGACACTTCCGTTCTGCCGCGACCACATAACGAAAATCCAGCTGGCGCACCCTCCAAGGGTTCCGGGGAAGAGGAGAGGTTGGAGAGCGTGATGCGACACGCGCACGAGGTTGGGTTCAACACATTTGAAGACGTCGCGACTGCATACTACAAGACGGATTCCAGGAACAGCTCGGCCTTGTCCACAGAGCAGCAGTTGAGCCGCAGCAGGCGCCTCCCCAGGATGATTTCGGACGTGTATCAAGCAACAGAGGGCTGGTCACAATGGGAACGCTGGGGGTTTCGCCAAGAGATTCTTCAGACGGCGATGGCGATGGTGCGTTCCGAGGCGTCGGGGACGGACAGCCCACTGGCATCTTTGCTGCAGAGCAATGACGGTCCGAACGGGAGCGAGACGTTGGAGTCGCTGATGGAGATGGCTCAACAAGCATTGCCGCATTCGTGGGCTCTGAACAGGGCCATGGTGGATGGCGGCGGCGCGGATTCCTCGGACGCGTCCCAGATTGCGCTCGCTGCGATGCTGCTGCAGCAGTGTTGCGGAAAGGTGCCCCGGGAGCGATTGCTTGGGGTGCTAGAAGCATGCATCTGAATCTGAAGGAAATAGGAAGGGGGGGGGATGAAGGTGGTGTCTTCTGTTTGTATTTATCTGTATTATTAAGCACTGTGACGCATGTATCAATGGTTTTTCCACGGCCGTTGATTGAGCGAAGCTGAGAAGTGGGGCTCAACTCGGCCAGACGGACGGTGACAGTGACGGCCACGTTTCTCGAGATGACACGTTTTGACAACAAAGAAGGTCGATTGATTCTCTCGCCATCAGCTCGCCCTTGTCTCGCAGCTCTCTCGCAACTGTCCCCCACACGCCGCCCGCCGCCCGCCGCCCGCCGCAATGTACCCCGGCGGTCCAAACCCAACACAGGTCCAGTCCGCGCCCCCGGGCCGCCGCGGCGCCCTGCCGCTGGTGCTGATGCACGACGGCGGCGGCACGACCTTTAGCTACTTCCTCCTCGGGAGCCTGTCGCGCGATGTGTGGGCGGTGCACGACAGTCGGTACTTTGAGGGGCGGGCCTGGGAGGGAGGCGTGGAGGAGTTGGCGGGGGCGTATTTGGGGTATTTGGCTGGGGAGGGGATCATGGGGCGGGTTGTGCTGGGGGGTGAGTTTTTGTGTTCTTTTTTTCTTTTTTTCTTTCTTTGCTTTCTTTTTCTGTATTTTGTCTATTTTCTCCATCCACAAGTCTCACACAAGACAGGCTGGTCCCTCGGCGGCTTCCTCGCCCTGACAATGGCCCACCTCCTCGCCCACCACCGGTCGCGATAAGGTCTCTCCCAACTCTCAGCGTTCCTCGTGTTTGCAAGAGTCCACCAAAGCCAACTCTCTCCCCAAGC
>SRQA01000669.1:0-18367 GCA_018360365.1 Claviceps citrina | reverse complement strand
ATATTATTATTATTATTATTATTTATTATAATACTATAGGATAGTAACTAGCAAGGAGGTGTTAGATAGCTAGTAAGGCTATTTAGGAGCCTAGCCTAAAAGTGGGGGGGCAATTATAAAGTATAGCCCTATAAGATAGGCTACGCTAGATTGCCTGGCAATATTATAGAGAATCCCTAGCTAATGCCTAGGGCTTGCGCACGCGGCTAGTATATCTAGTGACGCGTGCGCGCACTATTCTTGCTTAGCAAGCTTAAGTCCTTTCATAATACAATATACACCTTTTCGCTACTGCCTAGCCACGACGTCTCTCACATAATAGTAAGAAATACCTGCTAGAGGCGCGTTATAATTTTATAGGCTAGGTTAAAGCTAAGGCGGTCTTATGTGCTAATATTAAGGAAATTAGGAGGTTCCTTTAGAGTCTAGTTTGCTATTTTAGTGCTTTTTGCTTTATAGTCTTTAATAAAGGCCTTAAAATATAGGGCAACCTTAAGGCGGCCTTAGAGGCTTTAGGCATTAAAGGTATACAAACCTTAGGCTATAACTTAAAGGCAAACGTGTTTATTAAAGTAGGGCACTAGTCCCTTGCCTTAGCTATTTTAAAGATAGGAGGTTATAATAATAAGTGGTTAAACTATCTTAAGCTAGCTTTCTTTGCGGACTAGATAGTAATCTATGCCTCTTATAAAAAATCCGCTTTTTATCTGCTATATAGCTAGGAGCTAATCCTGCCCTTAGAGGTTAAATTCCCTACTTAGCGCCTTATTAACTAGGATTTTATAGTCTTAAAGGAGGACCTTTTTATAGCCTAAGTCTAGGTGCTTAAGAGAAAGGAAGCTAATATTATAGTAGCCTAGGAGAAAGTCTTTGCTTTTCGAAAGAAGCTTATAGAATATACTAATAAAGGTAATGTTAGTAGCCTATAATAAGATTAATTAAAACCTAGCAACCTTATGCTTATTTATAATGTCCGCTACGCTATAAATATATTATTAAACTAGAAGCTTATAATATAGTAAAATAGCCCTTTTTATATTTATAGCTAGGCACTAGTTACTAGAGCTTACTATTTAAAGACTCTTAATAGTATAGTGCTATTTAAGACTATATTTAGAGACTATATTAAGAAGTTCTACTAGGATAATGCTAGCTAGTAGCGCTTATTTGCTAACCCTTAGCTTTACCTACCTCTAGGCTACTCTAACCCTAATAAGGTTATTAACCTTTACCCTTTAGTTTTAGGTTATAAGATATTTAATTAAATAATCTTATATAAGAAAGCCCTTAGTAAAGAAGCTATTATTATTATATTTAGAGTTAGGGAGGTTAAAAACCCTATCCTTTTACGCTACTACCCTCTACACTTTATTAAGGTCTAGCTACTATGTCTTAGTAAGTAGATAAAAGGTAACTATAAGGCTTGCCCTAGTATAGTGCTACTAGGCAAAGGCCTTAATGTTTAGCACTAGGCGTGTTTACTAAAAACACCTTATATAAGTTTATAGTGTTTTTAGTTAGGGAGGAGGGAGAGTATATTTCTTTTCTTGCTTTAGTTATAATAATTAATTATTTCTACACTATATTATTTGCTTTTCTATTTTTCCTAGTTTATTATTTTATTTTCTCTATATATTACTTGTACTAATTATTCCTAATCCCTACCTACTTTGTTTATTTTTAGTAATGCTTATTAAAGCAAAGCTTTCCTAAGAACTAGTTAATCCTTATTATTAAATAAAGGACTACTAGTTATATTTTACTAATTAGAAAGGAGGAGGAAAATTATACTTAATTTGCGAAGTAATATTACTATTTAGGTTACTAAAAGTGTCTAAACTATTAAGAGAACTACTAGCCCTTTAGTCTTTGCTAAAGAATATAGTAAACCCTAACCTTTAAGAGCTTAATTTAAAGTCTTAGTACCCTATAGCGTACCTTTACTTATAAGAGGCCCTGTCTGTATTATAAATATAGTTAGCGTAAGAACCCCTAGTAACCCCCTCTAATAATATATATTTATAGAAGGGGAAGCATATATGCTTAGTAAAGGTGTTAATAGTCTTTAAGTATATGTTTATATAGTTTAAGCAGAAGGCGTTATTTAGCTTGCTATACAAGGCTACTAGGAACCCTATGCGCCTCTTATATTAGCTAGTAATTAAATTAATAATATAGCCCTAAGGGTGCGCTAGCTTAGCTAGAATATAGACCTTATTTTAAGGGCAATGCTATATATAGATTTTATATAGGAGCGAAGTATTTGTAACTACTCCTAGTATAAATTCTTTTATTATATTAGTGCCTTTAAGAGCTACTAGTAAAGCCTTAGGCAGGTTTTAAATAGGCTTAGTAGGATCCTATACTGCTATCTTAGTATAGATTAGGGCACTATGCGCCCTAATATTAATACTACTATAAACCTAGAATGTAAATTAGATATTAAACTAAGGATATTACTAATATATTAGTTCCTAGCTTAGCTAATTAAATAATACCTATTATAACTTACTAGTTTTATTAAAAGGTTGCTTTAGTATATATTAGTGTAGCTAGACTATGCTATTAAGATATTAAGGGATAGCTATAAGATAGGGATATAAGCTTAGATAAGCCTATAGATGTTTAGAAGGTCCTTATGCCTTTTGCTTAGAGATTCCGCTATAATTAAGTGGTTTTGCTATTTTTCTACTTAGTATTAAATATAAAGAAAAGAGGAAGTTAAAGAAAAAGCTTATAAAGAAGGTATTAATATATATTAGACAGGATTTTGTTAGGGAGGCCTAATAGTTATAATAGCTATTACTAACTAGCAGCGCTACTACTAGCTATAAGAGTAAATTATAAAGGATATTAATAAATAATAACACTCCTTTAAGAGCCTCTTTTTCGTGCTTATATAATAAAGCTAGAACTCCTTTATTAATAACACGCTTTTTTTTAAGCTTTTGCCTATAATATATATAATAATTTCGCCCCTTATACTTATACTATTTAATTACACTGCCTTAAGATAGCTTATATTTGCCCTTAAAACTTAGCTAGCTAATACTAGGTTTAACCTATTAGATACTTTAAGTATTAAAACTATAAAATAGTGTATGCTACTATTAGTACCTACTATCTTAAAGGGAAGTTCTTTTGCCTATCTAAAGCTAGCTATATATAAAAACTACTTAATTAGCTATATAGAATATAGCCTATTCTCTTTATGTAAAGGTCTGTATAGCCTAAGTAATAACTAAAGTATATATAGGTAATAAACACTATAGCATAACTTAAGGACCTTTACCCTATAGATAGGCAGCTAAATATTAAAGATTAGGAAAATTATAAGATAAAGGCGTTTAAGTTTATTAAGACATTAGGAAGGCCCTAGGGCACTTAGTGCTAGCTTAACTAGTTTAACTATCTAGCTATAGGAAAAATTATAGTATAAGGCTTAGAGTATATTATTATAATATATGATTTTAACTTTGCTATTAGGAAGGATATTATAAGCCGCGAATAACTAGCCTAGAAGATAGGGCCTTATGCCTTCTAAATTCTATAAGAAACTAATATAGTTATTAATATTAAATA
Organism: Claviceps citrina; assembly: GCA_018360365.1. Lineage (NCBI taxonomy): Eukaryota > Fungi > Ascomycota > Sordariomycetes > Hypocreales > Clavicipitaceae > Claviceps > Claviceps citrina. Next base: position 14,785 of record SRQA01000669.1, on the reverse strand, counting down.
TAGTATTAGCTATAACCCTACACGCCTCTATAAGGAGATAGGCGGCCAGCGCCTAGTGGCTAGATTTATCTATATAATATTCTATTAAACTGCGTTTATTTTTAATAAATCTTACAAAGTATTCTACTATTTTAACTCCTTAAAAACTAGCTATTAAAAAAGGTTTCTTAAGGCGCTAAAAGGGTAGCACTAAATTATAACATTGCTTAACTATCCCTATAGGATCTAGGGTCTTTATATTCCTGCCTATAACTAATAAGGCGGCTAGGAATATAGCTACGCTATAATTTCCTTTTTGCTTTAGATAATCTAATATTAAGTTAGTTACAGACTAATTAATCTTATATTACTACAGGGAGCTAGAGGGCTCTATAATCTAGAGTATATTAGGGATAATACCCTAGGGAAGCCTTATAATAGCTTCGACAGCTTCTACTACTACCTTTGTAATTAGTGCTTTGTAGATAAGGTTTTAGAAGGAGACAAAAAGACTAGAGAAATAAATATAACTCTCTATATCTTATAGAGTATTATAGCCTATAAGATCGCGCTTTAACTAGTCCCTAACTATAATAATTTACACTAGTAGTTCTTTTATAATATTAAGCACTTAGTAGGAGGCTATAGCTATATACTACAAACGCAAGAATACCTTTAAATATTTAGTAAAGGGCTCCCTTAGCTACTAAGGCTTATACCTTAGGGAGAGCGCTTAATAAATAAAAGGCAGTTAATTAAATACATAGCTAATAACTAGCGCTAGCTTATATAATAGTAGGATAACCCCTAAATACCTAAAATTAGGATTATTAGTAAGCTAGTTATATAACATATTGCCTTATAAGCAGAAATTGCTAACTAGGAGCGGACTTTATATAAGGAATTAAGTCTAATCCTAACTATTAAAAATTATATAATTTCCTTTAGCAAAGCATTAGTAAGCCTTAAGTAGCTTAGATTGCTATTTAATATAGAAGATATACTTATTAAGGAATTACCCCTGCCTCTAACTCTAACGCTAGCTTAATATAGTAAAGCTTAGTAAAGCGTGCTATCTAATATTTTTTCTAAAGCACTATCTAATCCTAAGATACTAGGTGGGATTGTAAAAATGCTAGCTAAGATACGTTAATCTTATAAGAGTCTAGTACTAAGCTAAGATAGGTCTTTTTATAATAATCCCTAGTGTGTGGGGAGTGACGCGACCCTCGCAGTCATCAAGGATAAAGGCCTTAGGGGGTCATGGGTCATAGCTAGGAAGAAGAATTAATTAGTTTATATAGTATAAAGGCTAGCGTGCCTCTAGTAGTTAGGTAGTATTATTATTAACCTTTTCGCCTTGCTTTTAGCCCTCTTACCCGCGTGCGCACAGCTATATTATAATAATCTAACTTAGCCTTACAATACTAATTAATCTAGGGACTACAATCCTAATAGTATAAGTCTCTTTACATTATTAACTTATATAACTAATTAAGTTATTATAACCTTGCGTATAGATCGCCGTGGTAACGAGCTATACATCGCCTTAACCTCTATCTAGCACAACACAAATAGGGGCTAAACCGTGGACAAAATTTAATATTATTAGAGGCACTTCTTAGCTACTATAAAACAATATATCTAAGGGACTAACTATTAAACAAAGGAAACAAAGAAGAATTATAATATAGGAAAAGCCTGCTTATCCTATAAATAAATAACTTATACACTAATAAAGGATTATATAAAGGAAGTTATAAAGAAGATTATATTAAAGAACTAGGCTAATAGACTAGTCTAGTCGCCAAAGAATGCCAGCAGAATTTTGCGCAAGGGAGGCCTTAGCTAAGCAGACAAGTTATAGCAGAAAACACTGTCTTACTAGTACTAACTATATAATAGAGCTTTCCTTAGAAGAAATTAGAAGATTAATTAATCTTAACATAGATATATAAAAGAATAACTTCTACTAAGCAAACACAAGTTATTTGCTTTAGCCTAAAAATACTAGGCTAAAGGAGGTTACGCTACCACCTTACTACTAGAACTATATTAATTAATTAGTGTTAAAGGAATAAATTAGTTTTATACTTATTACTATAGTTATTAGACTCTTCTACACACTAACAAGAAGCCTTTTGCTAACTAGCATTCTACTTAGTTATAGTATATATAGTTAGGGTCCTACTCCTAAATCTACTAGGCTAAGCATTAAATAATTAAATAGACTCTTATTAGCTTTAGTTACTCTTACTATAAAGTTTATATTGCCTGCTAATTATTATATATTAGAAGCACCTAGAACACACTTACGCTAGCTTAGCCGCACAAGTTTAAATTATTAGAGGACTCCTTAAAAACTAATTATACCTAAGGTAATATTACCTAATATAGGATTAATTAATTTAGACATAATAGAAAGTCCTACTAAGTCTAACGTTACTAATATATCTAATAAGGATCCTAGGTTAATGCCCCTGCCTAAGGAGATAGATTTCTTAAACTTTACAAAGATATTAGGCAAAACACTTAGAAAGCATGCCCTTATTATATTTAATTAGAATAAGGCTAACCTCTAATTTAATAAGGAGAATATCTCTAACACACTAAGTAAGTTTAAATAAAAAATAGCTACCCTTAGAGTTAACAAGAAGGATTAGCTAAAGATCTTTACTTATAAGGTTTACCCTAGTATCTAAGTTTAGGTAAAAACCCTTATTACCTTATATAATTAGAAGGAAAGCAAGGAAGAACTCTTACTTTAGTATAATACTACTACTTAGGATAAGATAGAGAACGCACAGAACTCTCTTAAGGATCTTAACACTAAATAACCTTCCACTATAAGCAATATATACTTCTAGCTTTAATAGCATTAGGCCTTAATAACAAAGGCTAAACCTTAGACTTAGAAGACAATAACAGGTTAAGGCAATTATATTTATAAAGCTCTGCTAGACTTAGTTATTCTTAGCTTTATAAATATAAACTATATAAGCAGGAATAACTTCTTAACTTTGCCTTATAAGACTCTCTAGGAGAAGCTTTATAACTATGCCTAAGTTTAACTTAAATTAGAAAACAGAAATTTACAAACTATTAAACCTATATAATTTAAGCATAGGGATTAATTAGTTTCTTATAATTCTAAGTCTAATTTAGATTAATATAAAGTCTGCTTTACTAAAGAGACGCCTAAGGCTAGTTAGCCTACTTACATAGCATTAGACTCTAATAACAAGGATAGGATACCTAGAACCTCTAGAGAATAGCAAGATTAAATAGATTTATTAACTAAATAACTTAAGGAAATGCAAATTATAGTTACCTAATAGGATAGGAATATTAATCTTCTTAAGCAGCTTAAGAGTAAGTTTAGCTACTAAGGAGGGACTAGTTAGCAGGACTTTAGCATAAACATTATAATAACTAACTAGGACGCTAGGAATAGCACCTTTAGTAATAATTAGAGAGGAGGTTATAGCAGCGGTAGGCAGTCTAGTAGTAGGTATAATAATAATAACTATAGCAAGTCTTACAGCGCTAATAGCGGCTAGAAAGATATTAAGTATAACTACTATAGAGAACCTAGGCACTATATAAACTAGTGCTAAGTGTTAGCTTTAGATACTAACCTAGGCTTTAGTAAGTATAATTAGAGAGAAGGACTACTATATATTAGCAGTGGCATTATCCTTTTAGGCTTTGTTTAAGCATTCCTTTCTAAGGGCAGCACTACCTATAGGGCAGTAGTTTTCTAGGCTTTAATTTTTAAGGATAGTAAGGCCTATAACCTTCTGCCTACTATAAAGACAAGACCTAGTATAGGGCCTAATAAGTAAAACATAACTAAGATAGAAGTAGCTATAGTAAAAGAGGCTACTAGAACAAAGGATTCCTATAGATATTACCTGCTACAAAGATTAAATAGTATTACTAGAACTACTATAGCTATAGTAATTTATTTTAAGCGCATAGGGAACTCTAGGGCACTGCTAATAGCATTATTAATATTATTAGCCCTAATCTGCGCTACAACGCCTACACCTCTAGTAACCTTAGTAGCGCCTCTAGGTCTTATAGGTACCCCCACAGCAAATACAGTAGTCTCTGCTAGCACTATAATAGCCTTAGTTAGTGCTTTAGTAGATAGCTTTGTAAATATAATGCCTAAAGGTTAAGGACTTAGCGTGCAAGCTATAGCAAACTTAGGGACCACTAAGAAGTTGCCTTAGGGCTTTAGAAAGCCTAGGAAGACTAAAGCTAAGATCTAGATTAATAATAAGCTCTTAGAGTTAGTAAAAGCTAACTATAAGGAAGCTAACCTAATTCGCAAACACATATTAGAAATGCTATATAGTAAGATCTTTAAAAAGAAGGTTAGAGTTAGTCTTTAAGACCTTTACTACTTAATGCTATCCCTAGCTAAGGCTATAAGCTAAGAGTGCTTTATATGTTCTAATAGAGTTAAAAAGATATACTACTTCACGCCTAGCGCGACAGAAGATACACAAGCTATAGAATATATAATAGTGCTAAGAAAACAACTCTAAACTAAGGATAGTAAAGATTAAATAGTTAATATAATCTAATACTTAAAAGCTTTTGTAGAGGATACTAGGCTAGACAAGGCTAAAGATATTTCGGATTACTATATAAGAACCCCCGCTGCGGAAGTTAATATAACACTCTAGGAAGTTATATAAAAAAGGATAGGCAACCTACTAGTAATATCTAATCCTTACCTTAAGACTTTACAGACTAATACTATTAGCCTAAACAAGGCTATTAGCATAATAGTAGCCTCTATTATTTAACCTATTTCCCTTATTAGCTACCTTTAGGACCTCCCGCACCTTCTAGTTAAGCTAGGCAACCTAGACAGACGCTTCTATTTAGCCCTAATTAATAGTGGCTTATAAGGGAACATTATTACTAAAAGCTAGGCTTGCTAGGCTAGTTTAAAGATTTATCCTGCGACTATAGAAGCTAACACCACGTCTTACACTAATAAAGCAATTAGAATAATAGGCAAAGTGCGCACAAAACTCTACCTTAGAAGTATTTAAACCCCTATTAGACTTTATATATCTCCTAACACTATCTCTATAAAACTAATCCTTAGGATGCCTTTTATTTAAATAGCCTAAGCTACCTTTAAGTATAGTAATAGGGAGGGTAATATATTTATTAAGTGTAGGTTTAATAATATTATTATAGTCTCTAAGGTTACTAGAGGCATTTAGTAGGAGCTTACTAATAAGGAAAGGGAATAGTTTATATAAGTTTACTATATATCCTTCTTACCTAGCAAATTACTAAATAATTACTTAATATTAGGCACCTAAGCTAGTATTAAGGTATAATAAACTACTATTAAGGAGCCTAAGAGATATTACTTAGCGCTAGACCTAGAGGCCTAAAGGGAGAAGGGAGAGGAGAGTAAGGTTACTAATAAGACCTTTCCTACTATATACTAGCTATAAGGCTTAATACTAGCCGCGCTAATCTAGATAACTACTACCTCTTATAACCTGCCTAACAAACTAATACTAGCTAAGGCAAGTGTAGTTATAAATAACTAACTAACTACTAAGATAGAAATAGAAATAAGCAAACTAACTATATTACGCGCAGACGCAGGAACTACTAAACTAACCTTAGTACCTTTAAATACACCTTAACTTATAGTTAACTCCCTTACAGTCCTTAATAATATTAAAGATATTAAGGTTCGTAAAGGACTGTGCGGAGAGCTTAAAGAAGAAGATAAAGTTATATAAGTTACCTAGAAAGAAGGCATATATATTATAAGTTTAGCACTAGAATCAGTAGCTAAGAAATTCCATAGCCTCCTAACTAAAGCCACTACTAAGCTTTAACCTCTTACTAAGAAACCCCTTATAAAGCTTTAGGTAAATACTATATATAAAAGGAAAGCTAATAAAATCTACCTAAGGGATAATATCCCCTCTAATAGCACTACCCCTAATAGTAACCCTAACTAGAAGGCAAAGAAGTAGGCTAAAGCTAAAGACTGCCTTAATATAAGCAGTAGGTTTATAGATTATATTACTAGAAAATTTAGTAAAAAGCCGCGGGGCTTCTAACTAACTTAGGACTAGCTAGATTAATTAATATTTAGTATTAGAGACTAGCTTTAGCCTAAGGAGCTTAAGGTATTTTGCAAGATACTTTATAACTAAGAAGCAGTGCTAGCTTAGGACTTATTAAAGTGTGGATTAGTTAATCCCCTTGTCACGCTACCTTAGGTTATTAAAGTTATTAAACATAGTGCTTAGCAAGCAAGATTAATTCTAATCCCCTTAGGACTTTAAGATAAGCTAATAAAGCTACTTAAAAAGAAGCTTAAGTATAGCTATATTAAGGAAAGCTACAAAGCCTATAGGAACCCCTACTTCTTAGTTTTAAAGAAGAATAAAGGAGTGTGTTTAATCTTATTAGCTATAAAGTATAATAATATTATAATTCGCAACGCTTATATCCCTTAAGGCGCCGAGGCTTTTAGCAAGGACTTTATAATATATAAACTACTTAGCCTGCTTAACTTTCTCTCTAGGTATAACTAGCTCTAGCTAGCACTATAAAGCTGTAATATAACTATAATTTTAATGCTATTAGGGCTCTATTACCTCTGTACCCTTCTATAAGGGGCAACTAATTTAGTTATATAGTTCTGCTAGATAATAGCATAAATCCTCTTTAACTTAATCCCTATAGTTTGCTTGCCCTTCCTTAATAATATTACGGTTAAGGGCCTAAAAAACACCTATAAAGACACTAAAATCTTGCCTAGGATCCGCTAATATATACTAGAACACCTAATTAATATTAACTAAGTCCTTGTTAATATTAAACTTATAGGCTACACTATCTCTACGCTAAAGTTAAAGTTCTACTAGAGCTCCCTTAAGATTATTAGTTATATTTATAGTATAAAGGGGCATGCGCCTACTAAAGCAAAGATTACTAAGCTACTTAAATAAAAGCGTTACAAGAATATATATAATGTTTAGTCTTTTCTTAGCCTTACTAGCTGCTATAGGCTCTAGGTTAAGAAGTATGCCTAGGTTACTAAACCCTTAGTATAGCTGCTTTAAAAAGATACGCCTTAGCATTAGGGAGATAAAAAATAGCATGCTATAGACATAGTTATTACTATAATAACTAAGGCACTAGTGTTAGTATTACTTAATCTCTTAGTAGGTTACGGGGAGATTATCCTTACTATTAATGCTAGCTTAGTTAGCTAGGGGGCTGTATTATAATAAGTTATTAATAATAAGAGGCACCTTATAAGGTTTAAGAGTAGAACTTAGCAAGAATTAAAGCAAAAGTATAATACTATAAAGCAGGAATATAGGGCTATTGTTTATACCTTTTAATGCCTTTGTGTTTATCTCTATAAAGTGCCCTTCACACTAAAGACTAACTCCTAAGTCCTAGTATATTAGGTTAATAGCGCTATAAATAACGTCCCTAGAGCCTTAGTTACAAGATAAATTAGCTATATTATACTCTTTAACTTTACTGCTAGATATATTCCTAAAGAAAAGAACAAAATTACTAATGCCTTATTATAAAAAGGCCTAGGAGAATCTGATAAGCGAGATTAATTAGTTAAAGGTAATATTAAGGAGTTTATTAACCTTAAATTAAACCCTATGCTTTTAATGCCTAAAGATAGGGCCTATTATAGTAAGAACTAGCAGAAGTTAATAAACTACCTTATAATACTAGAAAGACTAAAGGATATAACCTCTAAGGAGTACTAGAAGCTGCGGGCGTAGGCCTAGCGCTTTTATATTAATAATAGCAAGCTCTAGACCTGCCCTTGTAATAACTCGCAGGCCCTATGCTTAGTAGTTAATAATAAGAAGGAGCAGAATTAGATTATTAAGGCTATGTATAAAGAATTAGGCTATAAGGGTTGTAAAGCAGTCTACTATTTAATTAAGAGTAGGTATTAGTAGATAAATAGTTATATAAATATGTAGAAACTATTACGGTTTTGTAAGCGCTACTAAATATTTACCCCTTAGAGGCCTAGGGAGCTATTAATCCCTAGCATGCTAGGCACGCCTATAAGCAAGATTTATATTAACACTTAGCACATGCCGCCTAATAATAGCAAGAAATACCTGCTAGAGGCGCGTTATAATTTTATAGGCTAGGTTAAAGCTAAGGCGGTCTTACGCGCTAATGTTAAGGAAATTAGGAGGTTCCTTTAGAGTCTAGTCTGCTATTTTAGTGCTTTTTGCTTTATAGTCTTTAATAAAGGCCCTAAAATGCAGGGCAACCTTAAGGCGGCCTTAGAGGCTCTAGGCATTAAAGGTATATAAACCTTAGGCTATAACCTAAAGGCAAACACGTCTGTTAAAGCAAGGCACTAGTCCCTTGCTTTAGCTATTTTAAAGATAAGAGGTTATAATAACAAGTAGTTAGACTATCTTAAGCTAGCTCTCTTTGCGGACTAAATAGTGATCCACGCCTCTCATAGAAAATCCGCTTTCTATCTACTATATAGTTAGGAGCTAATCCTACCCTTAGAGGTTAAATTCCCTACTTAGTGCCTTGTTAACTAGGATTCTATAGTCTCTAAGGAGGACCTTTTTATAGCCTAAGTCTGGGTGCTTAAGAGAAAGGAAGCTAATATTATAGTAGCCCAGGAGAAAGTCTTTGCTTTTCAAAAAAAGCTTATAGAACGTACTAACAAAGGCAATGTTAGCAGCCTACAATAAGATTAATTAAAGCCTAGCGACCTTATGCTTATTTACAATATCCGCCGCGCTATAGATATATTATTAAACCGGAAGCTTATAATGCAGTAGAATAGCCCTTTTTATATCCACAGCTAGGCACTAGTTACTAGAGCCTACTATCTAAAAACCCTTAATAATATAGTGCTATCTAAGACTATATTTAGAGATTATATTAAGAAGTTCTACTAGGATAACACTAGCTAGTAGCGCTTATCTACTAACCCTTAGCTTTACCTGCCTCTAGGCTACTCTAACCCTAATAAGGTTATTAACCTTCACCCTTTAGTTTTAGGTTATAAGATATTTAATTAAATAGTCTTACATAAGAAAGCCCTTAGTAAAGAAGCTATTATTACTATGTCTAAAGTTAGGGAGGTTAAAGACCCTATCCTTCTACGCTACTACCCTCTATACTTTATTAAGGTCTAGCTACTATATCTTAGTAAGCAGACAAAAGGTAACTATAAGGCTTGCCCTAGCGTAGTGCTACTAGGCAAAGGCCTTAATATTTAGCACTAGGCATGTTTACTAAAAACACCTTATATAAGTTTATAGTATTTTTAGTTAAGGAGAAGGGAGAGTATGTTTCTTTTCTTGCTTTAGTTATAATAATTAATTATTTCTACACTATATTATTTGCTTTCCTATTTTTCCTGGTTTATTATTTTATTTTCTCTGTATATTGCCTGCACTAATTATCCCTAATCCCTACCTGCTTTGTTTGTTTTTAGTAATGCTTATTAAAGCAAAGCTTCCCTAAGAACTAGTTAATCCTTATTATTAGACAAAGGACTACTAGTTATATTTTACTAATTAAAAAGGAGGAGGAAAATCATACTTAATCCGCGGAGTAGTATTACTATTTAGGTTACTAAAAGTGTCTAAACTATTAAGAGAACCACTAGCCCTTTAGTCTTTGCTAAAGAATATAGCAAACCCTAACCTTTAAAAGCTTAATCTAAAGTCCTAGTACCCTATAGCGTACCTCTACTTATAAGAGGCCCTGTTTGCATTATAGATATAGTTAGCGTAAGAACCCCTAGTAACCCCCTCTAATAACACATATCTATAAAAAGGGAAGCACACATGCTTAGCAAAGGCATTAATAGTTTTTAAGTATATGTTCGCATAGTTTAAGCAGAAGGCGTTATTTAGCTTGCTATATAGGGCTACTAGGAACCCTATGCGCCTCTTACGTTAGCTAGTAATTAAATTAATAATATAGCCCTAAGGGTGCGCTAGCTTAGCTAGAACATAGACCCTATTTTAAGGGCAATGCTATATATAGATTTTATATAGGAGCGAAGTATCCGTGACTACTCCTAGTATAAATTCTTTTATTATATTAGTGCCTTTAAGAGCTACTAGCAGAGCCTTAGGCGGGTTTTAAATAGGCTTAGTAGGATCCCGCACTGCTATCTTAGTATAGATTAGGGCACCGCGCGCCCTAATATTAATGCTACTGTAAACCTAGAATATAAATTAGATATTAAACTAAGGATATTACTAATGCATTAGTTCCTGGCTTAGCTAATTAAATAATACCTATTATAACTTACTAGTTTTATTAAAAGGTTACTCTAGTATATATTAGTGCGGCTAGACTATACTATTAAGATATTAAGGGATAGCCGTGAGATAGGAATGCAAGCTTAGATAAGCCTATAGACATTTAGGAGGTTCTTACGCCTTTTGCTTAGAGATTCCGCTATAATTAAGTGGTTCTGCTATTTTTCTGCTTAGTATTAAAAGTAAAGAAAAGAGGAAGTTAAAGGAAAAGCTTACAAAGAAGGTGTTAACACATATTAGATAGGATTCTATTAGGGAGGCCTAACAGTTACAATAGCTATTGCTAACTAGTAGCGCTGCTACTAGCTATAAGAGTAAATTACAGAGGATATTAATAAATAATAATACTCCTTTAAGAGCCTCTTTTTTATACTTACATAATAAAGCTAGAACTCCTTTATTAATAACATGCTTTTTTTTGAGCTCCTGCTTATAACATATATAATAATTTCGCCCCTTATACTTATACTATTTAATTACACTGCCCTAAGATAGCTTACGTTTGCCCTTAAGACTTAGCTAGCTAACACTAGGTTTAACCTATTAGATACTTTAAGTATTAAAACTATAAAATAGTGTATACTACTATTAGTACTTACTATTTTAAAGGGAAGTTCTTTTGCCTATCTAAAGCTAGCTATATATAAAAACCACTTAATTAGCTATACGGAACGCAGCCTATTCTCTTTATGTAAAGGTCCGCATGGCCTAAGCAATAACTAGAGTATATATAGGCAATAAACACTATAGCATAACTTAAGGACCTTTGCCCTATAGATAGGCAGCTAAATATTAAAAATTAGGAAAATTACAAGACAAAGGCATTTAAGTTTATTAAGACATTAGGAAGGCCCCGGGGCACTTAGCGCTAGCTTAACTAGTTTAACTATCTAGCTATAGGAAAAATTATAGCACAAGGCTTAGAGCATATTATTATAATGTGTGATTTTAACTTTGCTATTAGGAAGGATATTATAAGCCACGAATAACTAGCCTAGAAGATAAGGCCTTGTGCCTTCTAAATTCTATAAGAAACTAACACAATTATTAATATTAAATATAGTATTAGCTATAACCCTACACGCCTCCATAAGGAGATAGGCGGCTAGCGCCTAGTAGCTAGATTTATTCATATAATATCCTATTAGACCGCGTTTGTTTTTAATAAATCTTATAGAGTGTTCTACTATTTTAACTCCTTAAAAACTAGCTATTAAGAAAGGTTCCTTAAGGCGCTAAAAGGGTAGTACTAAATTATAATATTACTTAACTATTCCTATAGGATCTAGGGTCTTTGTGTTCCTACCTATAACTAATAAGGCAGCTAGGAATATAGCTATATTGTAATTTCCTTTTTGCTTTAGATAATCTAGTGTTAAGTTAGTTACAGACTAATTAATCTTGTGTTGCTATAGGGAGCTAGAGGGCTTTATAATCTAGAGTATATTAGGGATAACACCCTAGGGAAGCCTTATAATAGCTTAGATAGCTTTTACTGCTACCTTTATAATTAGTGCTTTATAGATAAAGTTCTAGAAGGAGATAAAAAGACTAAAGGAATAGATATAACCCTCTATATCCTACAGAGTATTATAGCCTATAAGATCGCGCTCTAACTAGTCCCTAACTATAACAATTTGCGCTAGCAGTTCTTTTATAATATTAAGCACTTAGTAGGAGGCTATAGCCGTATGCTATAAACATAAGAACACCTTTAAACATTTAGTAAAGGGCTCCCTTAGCTACTAAGGCTTACACCTTAGGGAGAATGCCTAACAAATAAAAGGCGGTTAATTAAATATATAGCTAATAACTAGCGCTAGCTTATATAATAGTAAGATAACCCCTAAATGCCTAAAATTAGGATTATTAGTAAGCTAGTTATATAGAATATTGCCCTATAAGCGGAAATCACTAACTAGGAGCGGACTCTATATAAGGAATTAAGTCTAATCCTAACTATTAAGAATTATATAATTTCCTTTAGCAAAGCATTAGTAAGCCTTAAGTAGCTTAGATTACTATCTAATATAGAAGATATACCTATTAAGGAATCACCCCTGCCTCTAACTCTAACGCTAGCTTAACATAGCAAAGCTTAGTAAAGCATGCTATCTAATAATCTTTCTAAAGCACTATCTAATCCTAAGATGCTAGGTAGGATTATAAAAATGCTAGCTAAGATATGTTAATCCTATAAGAGTCTAGTACTAAGCTAAGATAGGTTTTTTTGTAATAATCCCTAGCCTTATACTACTTGATTTTATAGGGAGTAAACTAGGACTAGCAGCTAGCCTTACAAGAGGTATTATAGAGCTACTATTACTCTAGAATAGGATAGAGGGATTAGAGCTATGGGCACTTATACTATAGTAGATATTATTAGGCTTTTTAAAAGGGAAAAGGTGTTACTAAGGCCTAATATTATGCAAGAGCCTTAGAATAGGACTCTGCTATTTATTATGCCTTCTAGACTAGTTAATCTAAGGGCCTAGGACATAATTAAGGCTAAGTGTAGCTAAGCAAACTAGGAATAGCTAAATTAAAGAGACTAAGCTAATGCGCGCGCTAGGGGGGCTTGCTACTATAAGCAGCATAATAACTAAGGATTATTTAAGGAGCTAGAGATGCCGCAAAAGTAGCAATCTACCTCTTCTCTTTAATAGCTACAGACCCTAAGGGTTATATAGCTAACTACGCTAAACACGCTAAAGACCCTAAAGTTATCTTAAGAGTTACATAGTTTAGGTTTGTTATAATTAGGGCGCTAGGATTAAATAGTTACGTTACTAATTAATGCTTTTTCTGTTTTTTTTTTGCGTTTAGGGAGGATTATATAGGGAGTGACGTGACCCTTATAGTTATTAAGGATAAAGGCCTTAGGGGGTTATAGGTTATAGCTAGGAAGAAGGATTAATTAGTTTATATAGTATAAAGGCTAGTGTGCCTCTAGTAGTTAGGTAGTATTATTATTAACCTTTTCGCCTTGCTTTTAGCCCTCTTACCTGCGTGCGCGCGGCCACGTTATAATAATCTAACTTAGCCTCGCAATACTAATTAATTTAGGGACCGCGATCCTAACGGTATAGGTCTCTTTACATTATCAACTTGTATAACTAATTAAGTTATTATAACCTTGCGTATAGATCGCCGTGGTGACGAGCCATACGTCGCCTTGACCTCTATCCAGCGCAACACACTAGCCTTATACTACTTAATTTTATAGGGAGTAGACTAGGACTAGTAGCCGGCCTTATAAGAGGTATTATAGAGCTACTGTTACTCTAGAATAGGATAGAGGGATTAGAGCTATAGGCGCTTGCACTATAGTAGATATTATTAGGCTTTTTAAAAGGGAAAAGGTATTGCTAAGGCTTAATATTATGCGAGAGCCTTAGAATAGGACTTTGCTATTTATTATGCCTCCTAGACTAGTTAATCTAAGGGCCTAGGATATAATTAAGGCTAAGTATAGCTAAGTAAACTAGGAATAGCTAAATTAAAGAGACTAAGCTAATATATACACTAAAAGGGCTTACTACTACAAGTAGCGTAATAACTAAGGATTGTTTAAGGAGCTAAAGACGCCGCAGAAGTAGTAATCTACCTCTTCTCTTTAATAGCTATAGACCCTAAGGGTTACGTAGCAAACTATACTAAACACGCTAAAGACCCTAAAGTTATCTTAAGAGTTATATAGTTTAGGTTTGTTATAATTAGGGCGCTAGGATTAAATAGTTACGTTACTAGTTAACGCTTTTTTTGTTTTTTTTTCGCGTTTAGGGAGGATTGTATAGGGAGTAACATAACCCTTATAGTTATTAAGGATAAAGGCCTTAGGGGGTTATAGGTTATAGCTAGGAAGAAGGATTAATTAGTTTATATAATATAAAGGCTAGCGTGCCTCTAGGAGTTAGGTAGTATTATTATTAACCTTTTTGCCTTGCTTTTAGCCCTCTTACCCGCGTGCGCGCAGCTACATTATAATAATCTAACTTGGCCTTACAATACTAATTAATCTAGGGACCGTAATCCTAATAGTATAGGTCTCTTTATATTATGAACTTGTATAACTAATTAAGTTATTATAACCTTGCGTATAGACCGCTGTGGTAACGAGCCATACGTCGCCTTGACCTCTATCCAGCGCAACACAGTAGTAGATAGATTACCTAGATTAAGGGCTGCGTTATATTCTAATTAACCTTAAAAGAGCAAATCTTTTTATCTTTATTAACAAATCCTTTACAAATAATAAAGACTTTAGCTCTTAGATTAGATACCTTATTACAATTAGAAACAAGGACTTTAGTAAGGCTTAATTTATAATAAAAGGCAATATTATTACGTATAGCTTAATAAAGTGTAAGCGTGTTATACATAGCGCCCTTGCTTCTAAATTATATAGCATAGTTTAAGGTGCTAATATAGCCTACGTAATTAGCATAACT